>CM042320.1:25058182-25075682 GCA_023566125.1 Zingel zingel
GGATGACGTTGACTTTGTCATGGAGTCTCTTCATGAACTCGATGTCCAGCGGCTTCAGGCTGAAGGATAGACAGAAAGAAAACAGTAAGAACAAGCGACTGATGTCAAGAGTGGTCTATTCAGACAGCTGAGCAACACCTGGCCAGTGTGATATACTCAGCAATCATTTCCTCTTGTCTGTTTTTCTACAATAATTTAATCGTGAACAGATTCAAATGAATGTGAATGTATTTATTTGTGTGTATGTTAGCAACTGGTGACCTGGGTGTACCTTGTCTTTCTACCAATAGAGCTCAACAGTGTGGTTCCGGAAGTAAAAATTCCATACATTTTTTCCATAAGGATTTAGATTATCAGCCATAATGTCTAAACCATCTGAGGCCGACTGACCCCCAGCTACGAGGTTGTGAAACAAAAGTTTCTGTTCCTGTAAAAGCTAGAAGTCCTTTGTTTTAAGAAAAACATGTTTTATCTTGTGAAGAAATACTACCCTACCCACAATCTGACAGCGTAACTGAACATTTTGATATGAAACACACGGGGATCAGATATATGCAAATACCTTAAAAAGGTATTTTTAAGAAGATCTGTGAAAATGCCCTCAGACCTCAGAGGGTTAATTTCCAAAAATTCATTGAAAGAAAATGCTGGTGTGATTCCTTAGTGCATGACTTTTCAAAGTAAACGCAGTTCAGTAGGTCACCAGCAGATGGCCAACCAAAACCATACATTACACGTAGCCCACAGCAAAGACCCAATGAAGCCAGTTGAGAGGGAACGACTTATTATCTCATGTGTTGTTTCTTCTGTGGTGACAACTGATGGTTTTGTTTTGCAGTGCTGATGAGGGATTGTCTTTGTAATACTCCCATAGGCTCTCCATCTCAGTCTGAATGACAAGTGGGTCTCATATTCAGTTGTGTGGCCAGAAACGGAGCACTCTGGTAGGCGGGAGGTTGGTGGGCAGTGTGTGTGGAAAATGAGTGTATACTGCATAATGGGAGAAAATTATGCAGTACACACTCAGAATTACATAAAAGTATGTATGTATGTATGTATGTATGTATGTATGTATGTATATATATATATATATATGTATGAACGAATGAATGAATGAATGAATGTATGTATGTGTTATTTTTTTCTGTATTTACTGTTTGTGTATTTTATATTGTTTTTATGTATGTACCATCAACCAAGGCAAATTCATAGTAAGTGCTACTTACCTAGCAATAAATCTCTTTCTGATTTATGTACATTCAAGTGCTGCATGCTATGTCCGGACATAGTTCTGAAAATGTGTGTATGTGTCGGTGTGTAATGGGTGTGGGTAAAGGGGATGTTGAGAAATGCAGAAATACAAAGAGGGCAACAAAACAGCTGTTCAGTACTTCACTAGTTCACACAGGGACACAGAGACAGAGTGTGTGTATGAACCAGTTGGTAAGAAAAGGGTCAGGTTGGGGTACAATGCAGCATCAGTCCTGGAGTGAGTGCGGTCCCAGATAAAACAGGAGTCAGAGTGTCTGGTCCAAGCAGGGGGGAGACTTAAATATTGCAGGAGATACTGACTGTCAAGACACTCTAAATTTTGTTTCCTTTCAGAGTTCAAAAACTGTCTCTACACACTGACAGTGATGTATCAAACCAGGAGCACTCAGTGGTGGTTGGACTCACTGTTACAACCATTTCCTTCCTTCTCCCTGTAGTGTCTTAGGCCGGCTACACACTGCGTGCGTGGCGTGAGCGTGGCGTTTCTGTTGCGTGTCTGCTGCGTGACGGCTGCGTGGCGTTTTCTATGTCTTTGCACACCAGAAATGTGTCTGACGTGTTTTTTTTAAATGGGATTTTAAATATTACAGCCACATGTCAGACACTTTTGGAAGCAGCAGCATGCAAACTGCAATTCTGCAGCTGTTGCAAAGGATTTGAAGGTGTAAACAGTCTGCTTTGAAACAACTGTATATACTTAATATGTCCTGTAAAGAGACAGGAACACCACAATTACCTGATATATTTACCCAGGGAGGTGAACAACTGCCCCGACATTTACTATCAGTGCATCAATAATTAGCTTGTGAGCAATGTATTGTCCTTTATAGGGCTGTCAAATACAGAGAAGCGTAAATAACTGACTGTCAAACTCTATCATGCACTTATTAAACTTACTTCACTTCAAAGCTGGGCAGAAACTGTACAATTGTATTAATTGGACATGTCTGGTTTTGCAGCATAGTTCAGTTTTAGGTCCCTTTCAGACATGCACCTCCCGTGTTATAATTGTAAAGCAACAGGAACCCTGACCAGGCCAGACATTTTTTTTTTAATGCAAAAAGTAATGTTAAATATCTATTTTGTTTCCCCTATATTCATTCTGCAGCGGCGCACCGCCATGAACTGTACGGACAATGCTGTGATTTCATGAACAAGGCAACCACTTCCAATACTCTCACTATATACTATAAAAACATTTGTAGTTAATACTTTCCATTTCTAGGCACATTTACTACGTCTCATGGATTGTTCCTATTCCTATGCTAAATGTGGATAAAAGCAGCATGAGGATATGTGAAGCAGAGCTACAGTGACGTTTTTAAAGTAGAAAATGTTTCAGCTTCCTTAACACACCAGCAGTGAATATCCGATTTTGGTGTCAGCCGATCAGAATCAAAAAACAGTATTACAGGGGGAAATTGATAACAGAGGCCAAGTTTCTTTCTGCTGGTGCTGTAAAATGTACTTTTAGACACCTTGTACATGACTCATCTCTGCAGATTTATAAACAATCCTGGGATGATTTAAATCTATGTAGATCAAATTTAGCCATCAGTAAGCCTGAGTTGGATGGATTTGGAGTTAAGCGGAAATAGAGCTCCAAAAATTAAACCCAGGCAGATGCTGCAGCTATACTGACAAACAGGGAATGTACTAGTGATGCCAAGTGAACACACACACAAGATGAGAGAAGACAGAGTGCGTTTGTCTGAGATGAGAGGCCTGCCTCTGTGAGTTGCTCCGAGGCCTCCGCTCTGATCGCCTCTGGGTGATTCAGTGATGGAGAGCAGAACTCTACTGAGCATGAGCAGAACTGGGTTATGTAACCTTTGTGAAACACACACACACACACACACACACACACACACACACACACACACACACACACACACACACACACACACACACACACACACACACACACACACACACACACACACACACACACACACACACACACACACACACACACACACACACACACACACACACAAAATAGGAAGCTGAATAATAAGGTAGACTTTCCCTCAATGTAGTGGTCTCCAGGCCAAAGAGAGGTCAGGTTTTCATCTAACTTTAACACTGTGTCAATTGATTTCAATTTTATTTTATTTTAAGTGTCAAATCATAACAAAAGTTATCTCAGGACACTTTAAAGAGTATGTTTAGGCCACACTATATTTGATATAGTTCACTGCACTAGCATAGCACCATCATTTGGACCATAACAGAGGAATGTGGGTGAGTGTTGGTTAATAACTCCTTTGAATACAAATAGACTGGCGAAGGGAGCCTGTTGACCAGAACAAAATCACCCTCCTACCTGCCAACTGCTGCTTCTAAAAGGCTGGCTTCAAAATATTTTACTTCACCTGGTTAGAACTACCATACTGTAGGAAGATATAGCCTATAGAAACTTAAAGTTGCTATAATCATTGATAAAAAGGTCCAAGGCTTGTCTTCTTGTGAAAAAATTAAAAAGGCTTTATTTAGATGGCTCTTTCATGTCGATATCTTACATTAAAAATAGAACTGGGCCCCAAAGACTCCCCACCAGATGGCTATACAAAGAAGAGAGAGAGCCATCTGGTGGTTATACTTTGCATTTGTCAGTTTTGAGATCACTGGCTGTGTGCTAAGGTGTTTGCAATTATCAGGTGTTTGAAATCATGATGTCTACAAAAGAGGAAACCGTGTCTTGAGGGCTACACCCTGAAGAAGACCATTAGGCTTGTTGGAGATGAGCTGCGCCTCGCCTGTTAAAGTGGACAAGAACAGGCGGCAGCAGCAGGGGGTGGTGACAAAAATCCGCTGTCAGGTCGGACAGTTTCCAGCAGCCTTCAGGCTGAACAGGAAGTCACAGAAACACTCACACCCTGTTAAGTCTGATTCAGATTTAATAAAATGTTATCAGACCCATATATCTAGCATGTACACAGTCTCCAGTTGAATTTATTATGACAGAGTAGCTGTCAAAATGCTCTATGCGATCAGTTGCTGTTGTTAATAAGCAGACTGTAGATGAACCGTAATCTGAACAGATGTAGTCTCTCTGACTTCTAAACGTAACTATCAGCCACACAACATGTGTAAGCCTTTAAATCAGACAAATAGCAGTTAAAATCCCTCCAATTCAACAACAATAAAACGTTTACATAAAACGTCATGTTGAGTTGATTCTGCACCAATCAGCTGCTAGATCAGCTGAGAGCCAGGCGTTTCCCAGCAATCCCTGGGTCTTGCAGTCGGTGCAAAGCAACTGCTGTGCCTGCTTTTCAAAACTGTGGCCGCCTTGATCTCATCAGTCACTTACACACAACACACAGAAAATCCAGGTTTGAAAAAAACGGTAGTTACCCTTTAAGGTTGGTGTGGTCCTACTACTACAACCCTTCTAGGCTACTGAATATTTCAACCATATATCCATTAACGTACTTTAAACCATTCCTTTTAGTAATTTATTTTAAACTTCTTTAACATTTCTTCATTACTTTTAGCTAATGATTCAAACTGTTTAGTCATTACTTTTAACATGTTATTTCTAACATTTATTCATTACTTTTAGCCAAACTTCTTTGCCCACTTGCTAACTAGCTTTCACACACTCTTACATAACTGCAACATGTTGTGTTCAGTTGACTTAATGTTAATATGTGGATATATTTTTCCAATGAAATCGTAATTTAAATTGTTTCAAATTAGTTGAGCTACTCTCCAAACTTCCCTGGTACCCCAGAGCAACTGCAAGAGTCCCCCCTGGGGTACACGTACCCGTGGTTGGGAATCACTGATCTACGTCATCTTATTACACCTACCCGTGTCCAGAGGGCGCTATGAAGTATAGGCAGCAGTGGACTCTGTTGTCTGGCATGGATCTGCGGTTCACTCTCGACTCTGCATTCAGGAAGTCCTCGCACTTACTGTCAATGTAGTTTATGACTGGCTGCCAACTGGAAGATGGAAAAAATAAAAAAATATGTCAGGCGAAGAAAAGAGGGGGACATCATATAACAACAAAGAACATATGATCATTTGGAAACACTCCGATTATGCCAGCACTCCTCACCAGTTGCTGTTGTCCACGGCATCACCAAACCCTGGAGTATCGACAATGGTGAGTGTCAACTGGACCCCTCCTTCCTTAATCAGCACTTTGGACTGCTCCACCTGAAACACACCAACATTTACACTATTTAGTACACTACTGGTCTGAATCAAAACCTATTCCTATACTAAATGTGACTTGTTGCAGTGTTCTCATAATCTTTCTGTATTTGTGCAGATGTTATGCATTTCTATGCATATCTCTATATAATATACAGCTGCAAAACATGTAAATTAAAAAATATCTTAAATAAATAGCCTATATTGCATAAAAACAGTAGCTTGGCTCTGCCCTCCTACGTACTTCCGTTCAATTTTCATTTTCCTTCAGTACACCGTCTGGGTTTGCGGTATATTTTGGGGTTTTCTCCGGCCAATCTTTACCGGTCCAATCAGTGGCTGAGAACGATGACGTTGAGGTTCGGTAACCTTCGGTGAGTTCCGTAATGGCGGTGGAGAGAAAGATGCGAGCGAAGCCATTTGGTCCGTTGTGGCAACGCTGCCGAATATCCAGAAGTTAAAGCCTGAGGAAGGACAATCTTTGCTGAGTTGTGTTGGTGACCATGATGTTGTTGCCCTCCTCCCCACGGGGTTCGGGAACAGTTTGATTTTCCAGCTCGCTCCGTTAGTGGTGAAGGAGTTGGCTAAGGCTAACGCTAGCGATGCTAATGCTAAATATAAGCCGATAGTTGTTGTCGGTCTCCCATCTTGTTGCACATGCGCACGACGTACGTCACGACCAAACGTTAGCGATTAGTTATGGCAGATCCAGAGTGGCTCTGGGCAGATCCAATAGTTTTAAACTTCAACAGAGTACCCGCCTTCAAGGAAGTTAACACTTGTCAATGGAGAGAGGCCAGACTCTCTGTACAAATGAAATGTACAAGAGTCTGGTAGGACTAGGCTATAAAAGCAGGCCTATCTCTGAGAATGCTCCTTTAGTTGTTTCCTGTAACAGTAACAAGTTTTCCTCTGCTGTTTAATAGTGAAACTTCAGTACACTGTACATTTACAACTTGACTGTTAATTCCTCCTCTGCTCTGATAGCCAACATCTGTCTGCTCTGAGCGCATCCAACGCCTCTCACTGGCATTCAAATATACACTAACCTGATGACGGTTCATTTACCGGATAATTCCACCGCTGCCGGAAGTCCCACCGGTTTCCCCTTACTTTCCGCTTTCTTTGGGTTTATGTTAAATTCTGGTAGCATCGAGGAACAGAAACTGGAACCTCTGAGCAACTTTACACGCTGAAAATGGCAACGTTACAGCATTTACTATCTATGTGGGACTTTTTGGGACCGATTGGCAGGGATTTGCTATGGACAAAATACACACGGAGATACACTGGTAAGAGCTAATGAGGTTTAACCATGTATCAGCTCATTTAAATAGCTCATGTTACTGTATTGTGTGAACAGTTAACTTCATTTAATATTGTACGTGGCGTTTTCTTTGCGGGGTGCAAATGTTCCACCAGAACAAGTTCCTTCCTGAGACAATTTAGCAGAGCCACGCTCACTGCGTCCGGAGCTTAGCGCCGCCCAGGACGATTGTGATTGGTTTAAAGAAATGAAAACAACCCCTGACTGTTTCTAAGCTCCTATTCAGGAGTGTATGCTCCTGTTGCCAGACCCTCCTCCGCAGCGCTAGGACTGGCAATGCGAGACTATCAGACCAGTCCGGCATCAGACCAGTCCGGCATCAGACCCCCGGCGTTGGCGTTTGCACTGGCTGAATTGGAGTTGCTACAGCCGGTCTATCTAAGTAACACGAGTCTGCGGGGAGTGAGGCAGTGAGGGACCGAGATCCATCATTTCCTGCAGCTCGTCTGCTGTTCCTTCGCTTTACCGCATACTTTCACAAGGCCATCTAGTTATTTTAGGATCCCCCCCTTTTAAAACTCAAACTACAGCCCTCTCGCTCTAACACAAACATTCTTCAGCTTCCACAAACCTTCCGATAATCTGTCTGACTTTACAGCTGAGCATATATATATATATCACGCACCACAGTCATTTGACATATCTAAGTTTAATTGTCCAGCCAGGCTGTGTTCAACTGTGTGTGTTTGTACTGTAAGTGTTTGTGCATGACATGTCAGCCATCTCAAAACCAAATCTGCTATTTTCCACCGTTTCCGCGAAGAAAAACAGATTGGGAGAAAACCTCAAAAATGCCGTCAGTCTCAACACCATCATTTAAAAAGAAATCTGATCTGGGTGAAGGCGAGTGAGCGACAAAGCATGGGAGATTGTTCTGGAATATAAATACTCTGACCCAGTCTCTCCCCCCTCAGCCTCAGACCACAGCACCCATGGCAAACACACTTAACACACAATGACTGCTACTCGCACGACAGCATGTACGCCCTGGTTGCGCTCATGGGGTTCACATGAGGTTCGATGTGAGTGACGGACCAAAATGGAGTTGGGAGCAAGATGTTCTAAATGTTTTCTGTCTAGCCAAAACAGAGTAAATTTAGCACCATGCTGAGACTCAAATATAACAGAGGGGCGGTCATGTGGAGATGCAGAAGATACAGCGACATCACCTGATTCTTAACTGAAATCCCAATCTTTGGAAAAACAAGGCTTTCTCTTCTAACAGCACAGCATTTATTTATGAATTGGTGCAGTCAGACTCTTAATTACTATATTTTGGGCATTTTTTGTATCGCCCTGTGATCAAATGATTACATGCTTTTCTGTGTTGGGAAAGTCTGTAGAGCTGGGTATAATTACAAACAGAACAATTTGTTTTGATTTGTTCCTATGAATTTGTTTCTACAAAGTCCAATTGTATTTCATTGAACAACAGAAGACAAAATGGTCAACTTTTCTCTAATCCTATCAGCTGTACAAGAACTGACAATCGTATATTCTGATTCAAATCGGGAACTCTCTAAGCGTCAAAGCTCATTCTTGACTTTATAAACAGTAGTTTGACAAGCTTGCTACAGGTCAACGATGCAAATTTGTGTCAAAGTTCTTCAAAGCTGAACTCCAGCAAACCCATTGATTGTGGTGAAACTGATGATTGATGGTGAAATGAACTGACATCACAATTTTGCCATTTTTAAGGATGGTGTGACCTGGCCGTTAGTATAGATTCTACTGATATCTAACCCGGTTGATAGTTTAGGTATATATTGTCCTGGTTTAAGAGTGCTGCCTTCACTTCAAATATTTATCAGTTACTTTGAAATCCACATGAACCACTCTTCACATCGGCATAAATAAGATCCTCCGAACAGCACTTATTTCAAAAGAAAATGTCACTTTTAAAGCTGGGTGGGTGTTAGGTTTCATGGGAACATTTTTTGCCCTGAGACTGACCCTTTTAGGCCCCAAGGGAAATATAAGGACTCTCAAATATTACTCGGTTTTTCTTTGTCTCTCCCCAGTCACCTCTTACTAACCCATCACTGCCTCAGTCCTAAGATACACTCTGTCACGCTTTTCTGTCCATCTTCTCCTGCAACCTGCATCCCACCTTTTCCCCCTTGGCTGCATCGATCCTAGTCTCGCATTGCCAGACCCTCCTCCACAGCGCTGCAGAGGAGGGTCTGGCTAGTCCACACAGCATTCCTGGATGGGAGAAAAATGTGCTCTGGTTTATTGGCATTTCTTTAAACCAATCACAATCGTCTTGGGCGGCGTTAAGCGCCGGACGGAGGCATGGTGCAGCTGCAAACATTTTTTTTAGTCCATCCATCCATCGTCATTACCTTTCCCGAGCCACATTAACCAGCTCCGACTGGGGGATCCCGAGGCGTTGCCAGGCCAGGTTGGAGATATAATCCCTCCACCTAGTCCTGGGTCTTCCCCGAGGCCTCCTCCCAGCTGGACGTGCCTGGAACACCTCCCTAGGGAGGCGCCCAGGGGGCATCCTTACCAGATGCCCGAACCACCTCAACTCCTTTCAATGCAAAGGAGCAGCGGCTCTACTCTGAGCTCCTCACGGATGACTGAGCTTCTCAACCTATCTCTAAGGGAGACGCCAGCCACCCTCCTGAGGAAACCCATTTCGGCCGCTTGTACCCTGGATCTTGTTCTTTCGGTCATGACCCAGCCTTCATGACCATAGGTGAGGGTAGGAACGAAAACTGACCGGTAGATTGAGAGCTTTGCCTTCTGGCTCAGCTCTCTTTTCGTCACAACGGTGCGAAAAAGTGAATGTAATACCACCCCCGCTGCACAGATTCTCCGGCCAATCTCCCGCTCCATTGTCCCCTCACTCGCGAACAAGACCCCAAGGTACTTGAACTCCTTCACTAGTTGCGCAACAGAAAACTCAGATTGGACAGATAGTCTAGCTAGCTGTCTGGATTTACCCTGCAGAGATCTGAGGAGCAGTTAACCATAGTCCTCACAAATCCACCAGAGGTTAGAACGCCAACACAAAGAAAGAGGAAGGGGACGGACATCCGGCGGAATTATATAATATAGACTACATCACTCCTGACCACAACCCTTTTCTTCCACCTTTTTAGAAGTTGTTCTCGCTATCTTTTTTCTTCCCTCCTCCTTCATAACGCTTCTGCCTTTTCCCAAACTGCTTCTCCTTCCTCTCTGTCCTCTGCCTCCCTCCTCTTGCTCAGTTTGTCATGACCATAAAAGGACAAAACTGGGCCCTGTGGCCTTGCTGTTTCCCTCTTAGTTCCTCCATCCTTCTCTCTCTCTCTCTTCTCTCCAGAAGACTCCATCTCTTGCTCCCTCTGTCCTTTATATATAAATGAATATATAAATACATATTAGTTACATTCCCCTTTTATTCTAAGTGCATGGCCGTATCCTCAATGTCCATTTACTTAAATTTATTTTATTGTAGTGGCCTTGTCTGTACTTTGTAAGTGCACTTTATAAATAAATATTTTTTTTGCACTCCCAATGTAACATACATTTGCAAGTTCTTTAGAAGAGGAATGTACAAAAGCTCGGATGAAATTGGTTAAAATGCTGAAAAAAAATATATAAATAATAAAATATAAATAATCCAATTATCAAAGTGTTAATTGCAGCCCTACTGTGTTTTTCTTCCAATTATTATAGCCGTTGTTTGAGAGGTAATTTGGAGGTGGTCGGTGTCTGGTATAATATCTGAACATTTAACTTAATAACAGCCTAACCTTTACCCAGAGACCTCATGAACTTTCCCATATTTCATCAACACCTTATCTAAACATTCTGGGTGCCAGAACTGGATCCAATAACCAAAATCTCCAATAACAGATGGCAAAGTTGCAAATATCTGAAAAATTTGGGACCTGGGGATTCCAAATTGCTGTACCACATCCTCAAAGGATTTCAATATGTCACCGAGATACAGATTGTAACGATTCCCTTCTCCAACCAATCCCTCCAAAAAAGGGGAGATCTACCAATACATAACTTTGGATTTCAACAAATACTTGATGAGGCATTAAAGGACAATTCCGGCGCGAAATGAACCTAGGAGTTAATAACACGTGTACCGAGTCAACCGTCCTCTGGGATATGTTTTCATGCTAATTGAATGTGTCTCTAGCTTGAGTCAAGCTAGTGCGAACCGCTGATTAGCTTAAGGTCAGGCTTTCGGGCCACTGGTAGAGTAAAAATAAATCTCTATTTCTACACCACTAACAAGGCTCAAAATATCACCACACTTCCACGGTAGCATAATGAGGGTCTCTACATGTAAACAGAAGCATTGAGAACGTTGTAAGTGTACAGACAGTTTAATAAAAAGATAGTTTATAAAAACATTACCTTCGGGTATACAGGCAATCGCCATCTTGTGAAAACAGTCACGACGAGTCTAACCACAAACGCCGTGCAACCAGTAACCAGTAACATAGCTCAAGCAGGGCGTTCGTAGTTCAACTGGTCATGACTGTTTTCCCAAGATGGTACCTGCCTGTATACCCGAAGGTACTGTCTTTATAAACTATCTGTTTAAGATATGGATCCAATTCAAACAGCCGGGCTGCTTTTGTCCAAACTACTTTTTAATAAGAGATATTTGGATGTGTTTTTGCTTCACTATACAGTTTAACAGACAGGGCGATAATGGGGCAAGAACAGATTTCTCAATACAATACCAGGGTGGAAGTGACCAGTATGCCAAAAGCCTTAAGTTAAAAGCATAGTAATAATACAACATCTTCGGTAGACCCAAACCTCCTCTATCAATCAGTCTTTGTAATTTATAAAAATGTCGCAGTTTTTAATTTTTTTACCTTTCCATATAAATGTCTTTGTTATCACGTCGAACTATTTAAAATATGACAGGGGAACCTACCTGCACAGTCTTCTTAATGCGCTGGGAGGGCCCCGGGTAGTCCTTGGAGTATAGGTCAGTCAGGAACAGAGAGTTGATGAGTGTCGACTTCCCAAGACCAGACTCACCTGAGGACAAGATAAGGGGATAAGATTATGAATTTAATGCCATCTCCATTTTGGCAAAGCAATGATAAACTAGCATTTCATATGTTATTTGACTGCTGGCCATGTTATGTGCATACATGCATGCATGCATGCATACACTCAACTACAAGCAGACAAACGACACATGCATTACAAACCATACCCAAAAACATGTGCATATACTGCGCGAACACGCACACACACACACACACACACACACACACACACACACACACACACACACACACACACACACACACACACACACACACACACACACACACACACACACACACACACACACACACACACACACACACACACACGCGCGCACACACGCGCGCACACACGCAGCCTGGAGGGACGGAGCTGGAGCAGAGAAAATAAAGTAGATTCACTGTCTGTGAGGAGAAAGGTCAGAAGCTTTCAAATAGAGGGAATAAAACATTTCCTCTCCACCTACTGCTTGCTCACTCCCTCCCTCACCATCCCCATTCATCCACTCTTCCTCTGTCCCCTTCACTGAACACTGCCCTTACATATAAATCTGCCTATTTCTCTCCTAACTGTGCCAACTTTCCATTCTCTGCTCCCATACTGATGTTAGGGACACAGCAGGCGCACAAACACACCGTTAACGTTTACTTGACAAACAGCACAGCCACTCCAAACATACACACTGCAGACGCTCCCACACACACACAATGCTGTGATTAATGGCTGAGCATTTGGCACGTGTCTCATGAAAAGGCGTTGGAGGAGTGTTTGGTTGGTTGGTTGGTTGGAGGGAAGGATGGCTGCTTGTCCTAGCAAGACCTCACTCCCAAAACACTATCACGCTGCTTTTCAGCCTTTGAAAATCTGACGCCGCCACTAACCCCATCATTTGTGACCAAACACCAACTTGGGTAGGTACACAGTAGCTTATTGAGTATTTAGACAATAAATATGAAGAAGGGTATCCCTTTTCAGACAAAATCTATCTAAAAGAAGTCATTTAGAACTACTCTTTTGAAGTGTTATGGTTTGCAGTATGTCCTTTCTAGTTTATGTATACCTATACACAATTATGCAAAAATACAGGACACCTCAACTAAATCTCCAGTGCAACTAAAATGTAACAAGTGATACACTTTTTACATTTAAGTACATCGTATATTAATGTACAGATGTTGAAAATAACTTGTGTAACTACTGACTTTAATTTCCATGATTGAGCAATAACTCTTTTGATCGGTCATTTTTTTTTTAGGTTTTTAGGGGATTCATCAAATTATTGTGCTGTCTAAGAAAAGGTTTAAAAAAGTGAAACACGGTAATCAAAAGTTCCCACAACCCAAAGTGTCTTCAAAATCCAATCAAAAATAATTAAAGCTGAATGAAGGAGACTAATTGGGAATGACCTGCTTGCCTTCAGGGTGGTTTAGACTACTGCAGTAACAGACTGAAGAACCCATCAGACTGTGGGTACTTTTTAAGCAACTCATCCTCCACTTAAGCTGTACAACAATTAAAGAGCCCCTATTAAACTCCTCATTTAATAGGCGTCATATTTGTACTCTTGGGGTTTCCTAGAATAAGTTTGATGTTCAAAAAACACACTATGTTTCTCATACTGCCCACTGGTGCAGCTCCTCTGCCTAAAACACACTCTTGGCCCGCCTTCCTGAAAAGCAAAGTGTGCTCTGATTGGTCAGATGGCCCACTCTGTTGTGATTAGTCAACCAAATTTAAACAAGCCAGTGGGCGGGCTGTGCTTATTCAGGCATCACCAATGGGCAGCACATATGAAAAACCGGGCTGGCTTTCTTAATCAGTGACATTATAAGGACTGGGTAACGAATTCAATACTTTTTAGGCACCGACGAATTGCCTCTAAAGTATCGAGTATCGAAAAATGCCTCGTCATTCAATACCCAATTTCAATACCTAAGCAGTAAATCTCATCAGCGTCAGTGAGCCAATCAGCACGCAGCATGCTCCTACCCAAGATCTACTAATGTCTGTGATTGGCTGTCTAATGTTACACGTCGTAGAGACACGCAGGAAAACTCTACGTTACACAGAGACAGGGCTCACAGAGTAGGAGCTGAAAATTTAACCGTAATTTGTGCCGTAATGTGCAATGTTGTAATTTATTTTTGTTTTATAAAAAAAAAAAGTATTGTTTAGCAAACTGCATGAAAGTCGCAGTATTGGTCTCGGTACCGGTATCGAAGCCCTAGACATCACTAACTGAGGAATTTCAAACAGGAATGTGGGCGAAGGCGTTTTAGGCAGTTGAGAAAACGTCTGTGGGAGATGAGATGGAAAGCTCCTTTTGCAGTGAAATGTTTTGTGTAATTTATACATAAATTACATACACAAAAAAATATATAAGACACTAAAAGACCAAAAAAGCATAATAGGGTCTTTAACATACCATTGTGCATGGACAATCCAAGTCCACAGTCCAAAATCCAAAGAGATTCACACTGGAAGCCATTTTTAAATTTGACAAGCTGGAATGTTTAGCATTTTTGCTTGATAAATAACTAAAAAAGTAACTTGATTATCAAAAAAAGTTCCAGATTAATTTTCTTTCTGACAATTAACAGTTCGATTTGGCTTTAACTTTTAGCATTACCGAGGCAGGGAACCCACGTTTCTTCTATGCTTTTACTCTTTTTGAAATGGTCAGGTTATCGAGTGTTTGGCTGTGATATGCATGTCTTTTTCAATATCCTCTGTTCCTGAACAATTTTCTTTTACAGAAGAAAATAACTGAGCTTGAAGTTTATGAAGTTTATATGCTGAAGTAGAATATATTTTTTGACTTTTACTATCCATGTTGCAAACCAACAGAGACATTGTTGCATTCAGTAAAATAAATCAAGCTGCTCTCGACAGCTAAGATGTTGCCAAGCTATATTGCGCTTACCATACAGCATCTGTGTGCAGCTTAAAAGCATAAAGCTTTCAAAATGATGATCAGATGTTGCTCCAGTAATTTTAGTTTGATGAGAAAATGTGTAGAAAATTTGCTGTAAAGGTTAGCATGATGTAGAATGCTAATTCATAGAAACAGACTTTCTGCAAGGCTTTGAAAGGCTACATAAAAATGTGAGAACACTTATATATATATATATATATATATATATGTATATATATATATATATATATATATATATATATATATATATATATATTTAATGCAACCTAAGTGTTGGTGTTATAAAATACTCTTCCTTTCAGCTAGGGACGTCCTGATCAAGTCTCTTTGGGGTGGGTCACGTTTGTCATTTTAACCGAGCGAGGGAAAGGTAAATGTTTAAAAACGTGGGATGAAATGATGGGAAAACAGACATCTGACAATTATATGGCTAAGGAAAAGACAAACCCTTAACTAGGTCTGGGTACCGAATTCAATTCAATTGAAAAATGCCTCGTCATTCAATACCCAATTTCACTGCCTAAGGAGTAAATCTCATCATCGCCAGTGAGCCAATCAGCACACAGCATGCTTCTACTAAGATCTAATAATGTCTGTGATTGGCTGTCTAACGTTACACGTTGTAGAGACACGCAGGAAAAACTCTACTTTACACAGAGACGGCTCACGGAGTAGGAGCTGGAAAATAGATACAACTTGTTGCTTTAAGTGTAATGTTGTAATTTCTTTTGAAAATTTTGGAACGATACCCAGCCCTATTGGCCAGTGAAGGAGACGCTTAGTGCCGGCTAAAAATGAGAAGCTGCTTCCTAACCCTTTGATATGAGAAAGAGACGGGTAACAGAGTTGTCACTGTTGGAAATGAGCAAATTTTGCCAACCCTAGTGTCACAACAGAGTTAGTCTATATCCATAACGTTTAACTTCCGGGATTGCTCCGGTGCCGCTGGAAATTCCGCCGGATGTCCGTCCCCTTCCTCTTTCTTTGTGTTGGCGATCAAACCTCTGGTGGATTTGTGAGGACTATGGTTAACTGCTCCTCAGATCTCTGCAGGGTAAATCCAGACAGCTAGCTAGACTATCTGCCCAATCTGAGTTTTCTGTTGCACAACTAAAACTACTTTTGAACGTACACATGTTCCACCAAAACAAGTTCCTTCCTGAGCCTAGTTTGCGGAGGCACTGTCACATTTCAAATTAGTAATCTGCTGGGGAGAGAACATTTGCAGGGAGAACAGTTACATTCCTACTTTCCACAGGACATCTGGGTATTCCATCAGTCCATATCGACGTGGTATGAAGCCCCGGTGGATTCCAGTCTTTACCCCTTCTTAACCCCTCGGGTCTGCCCCCTGTGTGTTTGCTCAGTTTTGGATGATATTCTGTCCCAGTGTGAGTTATGAACACACTTGGTCTCAGTGTCTCCTACAGCCTCTACAACCAGACGACGGCTGACTCACCCGTTTGATGGACTGTTTGGAGTCAGAGGTCAAGCATGCACACACACACACACACACACACACACACACACACACACACACACACACACACACACACACACACACACACACACACACACACACACACACACACACACACACACACACACACACACACACACACACACACACACACAGTGAGGAAAATAAGTATTTGAACACCCTGCTATTTTGCAGGTTCTCCCACTTGGAAATCATGGAGGGGTCTCAAATTGTCATCGTAGGTGCATGTCCACTGTGAGAGACATAATCTAAAAACAAAAATCACAATGTATGATTTTTTAACTATTTATTTGTATGATACAGCTGCAAATAAGTATTTGAACACCTGTCTATCAGCTAGAATTCTGACCCTCAAAGACCTGTTAGTCTGCCTTTAAAATGTCCACCTCCACTCCATTTATTATCCTAAATCAGATGCACTTGTTTGAGGTCGTTAGCTGCATAAAGACACCTGTCCACCCCATACAATCAGTAAGAATCCAACTACTAACATGGCCAAGACCAAAGAGCTGTCCAAAGACACTAGAGTCAAAATTGTACACCTCCACAAGGCTGGAAAGGGCTACGGGGAAATTGCCAAGCAGCTTGGTGAAAAAAGGTCCACTGTTGGAGCAATCATTAGAAAATGGAAGAAGCTAAACATGACTGTCAATCTCCCTCGGACTGGGGCTCCATGCAAGATCTCACCTCGTGGGGTCTCAATGATCCTAAGAAAGGTGAGAAATCAGCCCAGGACTACACGGGAGGAGCTGGTCAATGACCTGAAAAGAGCTGGGACCACCGTTTCCAAGGTTACTGTTGGTAATACACTAAGACGTCATGGTTTGAAATCATGCATGGCACGGAAGGTTCCCCTGCTTAAACCAGCACATGTCAAGGCCCGTCTTAAGTTTGCCAATGACCATTTGGATGATCCAGAGGAGTCATGGGAGAAAGTCATGTGGTCAGATGAGACCAAAATAGAACAATTTGGTCATAATTCCACTAACTGTGTTTGGAGGAAGAAGAATGATGAGAACCATCCCAAGAACACCATCCCTACTGTGAAGCATGGGGGTGGTAGCATCATGCTTTGGGGGTGTTTTTCTGCACATGGGACAGGGCGACTGCACTGTATTAAGGAGAGGATGACCGGGGCCATGTATTGCGAGATTTTCCCTCAGTTAGAGCATTGAAGATGGGTCGAGGCTGGCCCGAAGCACACAGCCAGGATAACCAAGGAGTGGCTCTGTAAGAAGCATATCAAGGTTCTGGCGTGGCCTAGCCAGTCTCCAGACCT
>CM042320.1:25080682-25173182 GCA_023566125.1 Zingel zingel
GTAGGAAACGGAATAAATATGCGAATAAAATACAGAGAATGTAACGGATGTTCATTAACATAAAAAACATTAAGCACTAAAGCTTTAAAGAAAATTTGGATCGTGCAATAAGGCAGGCCTGCTTGGTTCTTTCTCTGAATGACTGTAAAGATTTATATGAATATATTTACGGCATTAACTATCTAACTGGGACATTTTGGGAACGGTTGGTGGGATTGCTATGGACGAAGGCGATACACTGGTAAGAGCCAATGAGGTTTAACCATGTATCAGCTAGTTTAAATAGCTCACGTTCCTGGATTGTGTGAACACTTCATTTAATATTGTATGTGGCATTTTCTTTTGCGGTGTAAATGTTCCACCAAAACCAGTTCCTTCCCGAGACTCTTGCAGAAGCACTGTCGCTACGATCGGTACATACTGCGCCCAAGACAATTGTGATTGGTTTAAAGAAATGCAAACAACCCAGAATGTATCTGTGGTGTAGCCAGACCTTACACCACAGTGCTGTGGAGATAGGTCTGGCAAAGCGAGACTAAAGCTGAACAGGTTGCACAAACACTAAAAAGCAGAAACACAAACAGCAGCATTTTGATCTCCATTTGTGAGAACAACAAGTAAACCAATTGTAATAACATTTTAACCAAGGCATGCGGTTAGTGAATGGTTCGTTGTTATTGGCTGCACAGCTTAAGTGGAGGATTTGTAAAAAATTACAGGTTAGTTTTCTCTGACAAAGAGGCCCACAGTGTGACAGATGCTTACTGCAGTAGTCTAAACCCCCCCTGAGGGCAGGTCCATCCCAATTAGCCTCCCTAGTTCAGCTTTAATTAAATATTGGTTCCACATGACAAGTGGAAGCGCAGTGCCAGCGCTCTGTGAATAGACTAATGAGCTGATTGTCAGTGATGGACTGCTGAGCCTTCCAGCTCATCCCTGCTGTTCCTCTTCCTCTTATTGAGACATCACTCCATCTCCCTACAGCTCTGTCACTGCTTTGTCACTCAACCTCAAACCACATTCCATTTTGTTTCTGCATCCCTGCTGCCCCTTGTACTTTAACATTATTATTGTTAGTATTTTTTTCTATCATTAAGAAAAGGATGCATACAGTATCTCCTTCTCCATTTAGCCTGTCTGTCTATGCTGCAGCCAGCCCTGCCTACAATTTTGCATATTCAGATCTGATCCCAATGTGGGCACAAAAGATAATGAAAAGGCATTTTAATACCAGGTGTATATGCAAAGACATATTGGATAGGATGTCGTTATGTAGATAGAGAGATAACATATCCAGATACAGACCAGATCAAATGTTAATACCAGGTGTAAATGGGGTGTCCTTATCACCTTTTATGATATATCGAATTACACTGATAAAACAGCATTCATCAACTGTTTAACAACTGTGCTGCAAGGGTGTTTAGACGTATATATAGTTTCAACATACTGTATAACCATACTTAATTACTTATTTTTTGATTTGTTGAAACAGCAAAATCAAATCAATAAAATATAAATCATACAAAACAAAAACAAGGACACTGCACATTGCTGCTAATAATAGTGACCGGGGAAAACAATACCCTGGACCATGTTTACTGGAACATTCCAAGCAGCTAAAAAGCCCTCCCCCCGTCCGCACTTTGGACAATAAGACCAGATTTCCCTGTTTCTCCTGCCAACCTAAGGCCCTGACAAACCAAAGGTGATGGTCAGCCTTTGCTCTAAGTTGGGCCATCGGTTAGCGTTGCACTAGTTTTTGCAGTGTGTCACGCACCGTCGCTATTCGTTAGTCCTCGTCTGCCTTATGTTGAATCAGCGTCGGAGACGTCGGTAAGATGAATCCATCTGATGGCTATTCAGCTTAAGCGAATTGGTGCAAGAGAATAAAAACAGTAGTGAGGAAAGCAAGCAAAGGACAGTCGAGAGGGCACACACAAAAGGCTCCACTCATTTTTTATCTTTATATCATTTGATTAATCCAATACACATAGGGCTGTCAAAACTGGCCAAAAGTGGCGTCTAAATGATCCTCCTAAAAAAACTATGTCCATGAGAGGGCAAATTGAAATTTAATTGAAAATACAAACGCATATATTAGAATGCTGTTAATTTCAGCTCAGCATTCAATACGATCTCCCCCATGAAACTGATTGGATGGGGCTATGCAACTGGATATTGGACTTCCCCACAAAAAAGACCCCAGGTAGTTTGGATTGGCAGTCACAACTCCTCCCCTCTAGTGTTAAATATCGGAGCCCCCCAAGGCTGTGTGCTCAGCCCCCTCCTCTTCATGCTGTACACCCACGACTGCAATCCCCGCCATGGGAGAGAACTCGGTTGTGAAGTTTGTGGACGACACCACCATCATCGGCTGGATTACAAACAACGATGAGACTTCATATCGAGAGGAAATCAGCAATCCTGCAGAGTGGTGTCTCTGTGTTACGTAATTTGTTCTATTGAAAAACAGATCATGATCTCAATGAGACTTCCTGAATTTCAAGTATTAGTGTACTAGTGCAATACTTTATCCTGACAAGCCAGACCCACATCAAGATGTTGGGTCTGGGAACTCACTATTGGCAGGGCTCAATCCGAGGGGCGGGATAAATGGTTGTCTTTCAAATTCCCTCTGCACTCATAGCCAACCAGAGCAATGCTAGTTGATAGAGTCAACTTTTCGGCAAAACTCCGAACACATCTTCCTTTTTTAAGAATGACTTCAGTGCTTAACTCCCAAGTCTTCTAGAGTCACGGCCAAAGCCGATTCCAAAGACCGCTGTTCGCCAGCAACAGCAGCCATCTTCTGTGTTTTCAAGTAACAGGTAATTCACGCAGAACCGTCACAACTCTGCCGTCCTTATGTTAAGCCCGCCCACCGACTCTATACACGACGTGATTGGCCTGACCAGAATTAGGTTTTTCCAGCTCGCAAGCCAACAGAGAGTTGCTAGATTGACCCTGGCTGCAAATTACATTTGCTGCCGCTAGGGTGCGTCTAGATTTCTAGGCTAGCAATACTTTATAATGCTATTGTGATAAGTTTATAGCAACCAGGGTAAGTAGAAATGAACTTAATGGACAGTACAACTGGTGCACCGTGAGTCGGACTGGTTTATCAATGCTTACTCATTGTTGTGCAGTAGCACATTAATGTACATATTGAAAACCATGCATATTAAATATGTACACATTGAAATAGGTATAGCAAGTTGGACTGTGAAAGACAAAAAAAACAAACAAATAGAAATGGTCTGAGTGTGCTTCCCATGGGATTCCTGACATTCCTTCCTCTTTTTCTCCCATTCTGTCTCTCTCGCTTTCTTTCTCTCTCCCAGCCCCGAGACAGCAGCTGGCCCCCTCACATCCTGACAGACCTACTAACTAGCACCCAACACAAACATACAGACACACAGCTAACAGGCATGTGTGAGGCCTGAACCAGAAAGTGTGAAATGAGACATCTGGGGAACATACAGACATGAGGGAGTGAACAGCAGAGAGTCACAGACGGTGGATGTGAAAAAGGTTTATTTGCTGAACACCAGACTGCTGGAAAAGATAATTCTCCATTGTTGAGGCTAAATGGGACTGGCTGAAAACAAGGGCAAAGGTCAGTGTTTTGGCAAAGATAAGGATCTGCAAGTCCAGCATTTACTTTGGAAGAGTCACAATCCAACCTAAACTGTGTCAGCCCTCTGCAGTGACCCACACAGGTTGGTTACAAGAGCCTTGGAGGGATACAACCCACTCTACTTTTTTGGGGTTTTTTTTAAATTAGAGAGTGAGCAACCCACTGAGCCTTAGACTAAATCTGACAGAATTGGCACGTGCTGGGTCACAGTAGACATGTGCATCTCAAAATAGAGACAGAGAGAACTGGAGCAGAGCACAGAAAAAAATTAGAAAGGAGAGGGAAAGACTTGCCTGCAGTGGTTTGACTGAGCATGCATGAACATGCAATGTACACGACCCCATTCACACACTCATACACAGTGACAGAGTAGCCTGTGTAGAGTGCTGTGCTCAGAGGCAGTGCGGAATCATGGTGAGGTAGGTTTGTAAACAGGCTGTCCAGCAATAATGACGAGTCCTGTGCTGCTGTAACATGGACAGCTTAATACTAAACTGACCACACATCCAGGAAAATACTGAGACTTTGGCCACACGTGCACATGCAGGGCTTCCGCTGTGTGCATGTAGCAGCGGCGCACTACCGCTCAATCAGCGGTTTATGAAATGTCATAAAGTCGTAATTATACACAGCTCGAACAGTCAGCCGCTCTCTCTCTCCCCTCTAAGCCTGAAAAACTGGAACATGAAAACCGCACTCACGCGGGTCCTGTGAAATATGACAATACAGTTTATCGGAAAATAGCGTTGGGCACAATGACTGATGAATTTACTGTTTATCAGACCCCAGATGAGACAAGAAGCTAACGTTAGCGAACGCTACGGTCCCTCTGCCTCTGACTGGCCGCTGCTGCAGACACTGTATTAAAAAAAAAAAAAAAAAAAGAGAGAGACGCTGTAGTCCTCCGACACGCTGTATTAACGTTACGGTTCAAAACCCTTTCCAGGTTAGTGGGGATGCATACCGCTCAAAACCAACATTAAAAACGTAGTCATCTTTAAAGAGTTTAGTTTTGTTGTTAAACTGTAAAATGAGCGGTGACGTTAAATCATCTGTTTCAGGTAACGGCTCACTAGGGTACCGTCTATTTGCTGGATTGTTCAGAGGTAACTGTCGGTAGCTAACGTTAGCAGATAAGCCCGTTGACAGCAATGGTAGTGTTCATATTTATGCACAATGACACATAAAGCAAACTTGCTAAAAAAGGAACTACATGCTGTTTTCAGGTAACCTTACTGTTGACGTTCAAACAGGCCTGTGTGTGTGTGTTTTGAGAAATATCTTTATACTGCATTAAGGCTATATTTATTTTATTTGTATTTGTTATTTATATATTATTTTATTGCCATTACCTGTTTTCATACATACAGAAGTTTAGTTTGCTAAATATATCACATTTCTTTAGTTGGATATTGGATGTGAAAATAAGGAAATGGTTCTTCCATAACATTGCACTTTAGATGTGTGTTAATTTCCCACACCAGGAGTAATTAATATAGTTGTATTTTATAGCGATCAATTATCTATTTAAAAAATGCAAAATGTAAAATTTTCTATTAAAGAAAAGATAGAAAATAAATATTTGTGTGTGCTGTAAAGTGGTTCGAAAAAATGAAATCGGAATCGGCTAAAATTGGTATCGGCTGGCCTAACTCAAAGAAAATCGGAAATCGGAATCTGCCTAGAAAGCTGTAATCGGTGCATCTCTAGTACAAATACATGTTTTGCTCTATGGTGAATTTCAGCTGAAGAATGACTGACAACAATCCAAAAGGTTTCTTGCTAATCAAGGACTATAAAGAAGACCAAAATGAAGTGCATGAATGTTGAATCATGTCCAAGAAGTGCAATAGCGGGGAATCGAGCAGCTGTGAGTCTGAAAGGTGTTCACATTTGAGAATTCTGTTGTCTTCAAGGTGACATGGGAACATCTTTCTGCAAAATGACACAAGTACAAACTTGTCATTCTTGGATTTAGAGTATGGCAGTTTAAAAACTGTGCACAGCCTGCAAGAATAACCAGCCAACGATGCACTTTATGGCCTTGAAGCACAGCTGTGTGTAGCCCATAATGGATTATACAGGGTGTGGACACAATAAAAGCAACATCTGTAGAATGTAACACAGTGTAATATCCCGTTCATTCACCTATTTTCCACTGCTTATCGGGTTCGAGTCGCAATGGCTAAGGAAAGTAGCCCGCATGTCCCTCTTTGTAGCCACTTCCTCCAACTCCTCCAGGGAGATCAATCAATTTTATTTGTCACATGAAATGGTATGAGTTGCAATTCTAGTGAAATGTTGTGAAATGCTATACTATCAGCTCCTTAAATTTGTGAATGATTCACCATTAAGCAGAATGTGTCTGTCAGATCGGCACTCCAGGATCCAGCCAAGGCTCATCAAAAGGACACCACATCCCCCAACATCCCGCTGGAAACCGACAGAGGCCAACCAGCTCACCGTCTGGCGCTTGCACATTGGCTAGCATCACGCCCAGCAGAGAAGTAGCAGTCGGTGTGTCAATTCCTCCGTGCTTGCCTCGGTAGCCCTGGCAGCTGCGATGTAGAGATGGTTGCAGAGATGGTCTTGCTTGTCCACATAGTCCGGATCGTAGCCATAGGTCGTAGCTGACAGCAATCTTCACCTTATCCTTGGTGTTTACTCTGTTGTTTACATTTGAAAACTATGAGCGGCCAGGCTAGCAGAGATCACTGAC
The DNA here is from genome assembly GCA_023566125.1 of Zingel zingel. NCBI lineage: Eukaryota > Metazoa > Chordata > Actinopteri > Perciformes > Percidae > Zingel > Zingel zingel. The sequence continues at coordinate 25,087,042 of CM042320.1, forward strand.
TTTAATGCATTGAGCTATGCATCTATTACCCCTTTCCCACTGGCCAAAAAATCCACATACACCCACTATGATCCGCAGTGATGGAAACAGGACACCCGGCTAGATACGCAAATTAACAGCTCTTTTCCGGCGCTTTGGCTCCGTCGGTAACTTACTTACTTTATACATACACATGGGTCAACACATTTAAGAAGTGTGTGACCATGAGTGAATGTGTGTGCTTGGTGTGTATTAACAAATCTGGTTAAGCCAGCAGATTAACTAGACCAAAGCCTTCCTTCACTCACTCCCTTCTGCGCGGTCAGTAGGCGGTCAATCCTTAAGCCTGTCAGACCGTCTTATCTGGAATCACATAGACATTGCACAATGTTATCGCACAACAACAACAGGATAGACAGTAGGACAGGCAAGTCTACAGTCTTTCAATCACACACGGATCAGTGAGGCAGATAAACAGATAGAAACTTAGTAGGCCGACTACTACTGGACTGTAAAAGAGATTCAAGCTCATCCAGCACTTTACATCCTTCTTTATTCACAGGTTCATAGTGTATGAAGGTCCTGTTGTGCTTATTAAACACTAACTAAAACACAAAATCTAATGAAAGAATGAACACACAGAAAACAGAAATACATATTATTTTAAGCATGTTGTACTAATGGTGACACCACAAACTAGAAAGCATCTTGTAATGGTATCACACCAGCCGCGATGCCAAATCAGGCCAGGGGCATAGAGTGGAGGGGGCAATGGCCCCTAAACTACTTCCTATCCCCCTGCTTCTTATTTCTCATCTTAACTACACACCTGTTAAGTTTTGCAACTGCATTTAACACGGTTGTAACACTATCACAGTAGTCTCGCATTGCCAGACCTTCCTCCACGGCGCTTCGGAGGAGGGTCTGGCTAGTCCACACAGCATTCCGGGATGGGAGAAAAACGTGCTCTGGTTTATTGGCATTTCTTTAAACCAATCACAATTGTCTTGGGCGCCGGACGGAGCCACCGGGCCTCTGCTAAATAGTTTCAAGAAGGAACTTGTTTTGGTGGAACATGTGTACGTTCAAAAGTTGTTTTAGTCGTGCAACAGAAAACTCAGATTGGACAGATAGTCTAGCTAGCTGTCTGGATTTACCCTGCAGAGATCTGAGGAGCAGTTGACCATAGTCCTCAGAAATCCACCAGAGTTTAAAGCGGAAGGTATCAGATATCCGGCAGCAACCGAGCAATCCCAGAAGTGGAACGTCGTGGATATAGACTACTATCACAGTGACAAAATCAGTCCACAGACAGACAGACATATAGACACCTGGCAAAGTACTTAAACCACCTCTGTTGTAGTTCCCACTACAGTAGGTGTCTCCAGGAACTTTTTTTTCTACAGTAGCGCAGACACCAGATGAACCAAGGGATGCAATTCTTCTGGACCTGACGGGGGCAGCAGACACGCCTACAAGTGTTCTAGTCTGCCGCTAAATGCGGAAGAATAAGAACACCTTCTTGCCCTGTGATGGCTTGACCGCAGTAAGCCTCTGGCTTTACCGTATGTTACAGCAATGGCTTTCACGAGTTCACCTGCAACTCCCGAACAGTGAGTAGGTGTGTTTCTCTCTACCGTTTACATAGAGCCTAATGTTAGCTTTGATAGCTTGTTCTAGCTGACCTCTGCATAACATCAGTTCTTTGTGAAAGAACTGACGACATAACGTTAGCTAGGTAGCTAAGTTAATCATAATTAACAGGGGGTTGACCACACAGCTAACAAGCTTACAACGTGTAGGGTGAAAGAAGCACCACACACCAGCAACATTCAGAGTGAGTCAGCATACACTCTTTTTTTTTTTTAAGATGATTTTTGTGTGCATTTTAGGCCTTTATTTGTATAGGACAGTTAAAAGAAGAGAGAGAGGGGGAATGACATGCAGCAAAGGGCCGCAGGTCGGAGTCAAACCCGCGGTTGCTGTGTTGATGAGTAAACCTCTATATATGGGCGCCCGCTCTACCAGGTGATCTACCCAGGCACCCGGCATATGCTCTTTTGTCATTGAGACCAACTGAAAAACTCAGAAAAATAGCTATGTGGACACAGGCCCTAAGACTAGACAAGCTCTATATAAATGCAGTCCATTTAAATCATGACTCTGTCTGCACATTCAATGCCAGCTTTTGGTACTTAGAAATTTCACACTCAATGCTATGGAGACAATTTGGTTGGTACCAAAAAAGAATTGATGTTTGATACCCAGCACTTGTTAGTTGTAGTCCTACGTTGATCCAGCTGACGTGTCAGAGGATAAGCCACTCTGATGGAGAAGTTAATTCTTGGGGAAACTTAGGGAATGCTGAATAATTTAAATAATCAAAGGCAGTAAACTTGTATCAGTTCAACTCTGATGCAATGTCCCGCATGCAACTCGCAGCTCTGCTTGCAAGGTCAAACTCATAAAGAGCTTCTGATGTGCTCTCCTCCTGAGTTGCTTTAGGAAAGCAGAGGCAGCAGTACTGCAAGTACTGGCCTTGATACACTTGAGAAGCAGCATGAAGCAGGCATCACTTCCCCTCTTCCCCCAGCTCCCTTCAGTTCGGATCTGACACTCGGCTCTGTTCAGCTTTCTACACTGGCGCTGGATCTTGCTAATCTTTCCAGGAGTTTTAGTCAATCTGCCAGCTGGACAAAAGGGGCAGGAAGCTGCTTTTTGCCCCCTCAGAGAGAGGCAGATTGAGCAGGAAAAGAAGAAAAGAGAGGCTTAAGATGAAAAACCACCAACAGAAAACTCAGATTGGACAGATACTCTAGCTAGCTGTCTGGATTTACCCTGCAGAGATCTGAGGAGCAGTTAACCATAGTCCTCACAAATCCACCAGAGGTTAGAACGCCAACACAGAGACAGAGGAAGGGGACGGACATCCGGCTGAAAATGAGAGACATCCGGCGTAACCTCTGGTGGTACCTGAACAATCCAGTAAATGAAATGTTGTTGATATAGACTACCACCATTCTGACTGCCATACCAATAATTGGTTTAAAACCTCAAATTTAGCAGTGAAAACGGATACAGGGGAATCTTGCCACATAAAGCTTTGTAAATGAACAGTAAACAATGTTGCTCTCTTCGGATGGTGAGAGAGGGCCAGCCCACTTTTGGATACAAAATACAATGATGGATGAGAAACCATAACCAGTAATAAAATGCAAAAGCGCTGTGATATACCGCATCAAGTGGCTTCAATGTGGCAGATGAAGCATGCATGTAAAGAATGTCCCCATAATCAAAAACAGACATTTCCTTCTGAAAATTGAAAAACAAGACTTATTTCTGTACAGAAATAAAAATTTTGTTAAGTAACTTGCAGGTTTCTGCCCATTGATCTTATACTTATAATCTTCTACACCATCTGCCTGCTCCACAACTACAATACTGGGCCTCTGAGTCGAGCCGAGCCTTCACACTTCACTACAATGCCAAGTTCAGCAGTACTGAGGCCAGCCTTCAATCTTTACTTTCACAGTCTGCCTAATGCTGTAGGTCCAGCTGGCTGCTTCTCAAATAAAAAAACAACAATCAGCTCTCTTGCCTCTGCCTAACACTGGTATTTCCTATTTTTCTCTGTCACTTCTCCATTACATTGGCTTGTGATCATGGTCATATGTATGAACTTTGTAGTCCTCATTTTTGGTCGATTCTACGTTTAATGACGCAGGAATTGGGAGTTTATTGTACCTTTTGCCAAAGTTACACAGTATAAGTCTATGGTGAATGCCTAAAATTGACATTTCACCATACAACACTGTATACAGAGGGTACATGACTTCTACTAGATGCATGGATTAGAATGATGTTGCATACATTGCTAAAGCTGCACACGCCAATCTCACACTTAAGTAGCTCTCCAAACTTTATTGGACGTATTGGACCTTTTAGCCTCTATGTTCAAACTTGCTGTATGTGCGCATGAGTATTTCCGCCGACCTGTTTGTTTGTGGTTGTTACCATGGTGAATTGTAGTATCATTGCTCCATTCATGCTGCCTTTTTATAGTGGTGGTGCACGCGCTTCATTCTGAGTCAACCTACTTTGAGTTGATTGAACCAACTCAAATTAGCTGTTCTGTTCTATTCATACTTGAACATCCTGCGGCTCACGTCCCAAATCAAGTCGTCCAAAGCACACAGGTGTGTTATGTTGCACCCTGAGGCCACAGAGACAACTCCCCTATAAACTGTCTACAAATCTAGCTTTGACAAGAAATATTTTCACATGCTCCCTCTCCGTCACTAAGAGATAAAATCACAGTTTTAGTTTCATCTCGTCTTTGTCATGGATAAAAATAGTCTGTGAATAATGTCTTTCGTCACAGCTTGCATTCATCATAGCATCACAGCTATGATGAATTCAAAAAGCATTCAGTGGTGGGACAAACCAGCCCCAGCTGAGAAAACCTCCCTCTGATCCTATTCTTTAACTGTCCGCTGTGTGCAGGGTATTTCCTGCATAGAGACATGTTTGGGGCCCCCCAAAGAGGTTTTAGAATTGAGATTTAAAAAAAATAGCACTTCAAATCTTCTCCAAATGGGTTTAATTGTAATTTACCAAACAACCGTTCAACAAGAACATAAACTTGAATATGAGTGCTAATCTCAGTTTTACTGCCCAGAGTCTGGCTGGACTGGACACTCCCAGCGACTTTAACGCTATAGTGTGTAGTTTCTGTCTCCCCCATAAGGAATTGTAAGTAATGACAACAAAACTGTCGGCACATGCACATGATACAATTCCGTTCCTTTTCATGATCGCATAAAGTAACACAGACTCATTGCCTTTACTGTACACGGACCAATCATGCTTACTTTCGTGCGTAGTCACCCCCACCCCAAAGGCTCATTTTGTGTGCAGCGTTGAACAAACTGCTATGCTCTTCACATTTGTGTGTGAAATTTGGATCAGCTGGGGTATGCGGGGCTGGGAGCCAAAAAGCTGGGGCGAGAGACAGAGGGGCCCATATGTGAGAGGGCCTGAAACAGGATCTAATTGATTGCGGAGCTCTCTCTGGTTCTCACCCAAGACATCACTCTGCTGTCTCTGTGTCCCTTCTGTGTCTCTTCCACAGTGGCTGTTTACTAAACAGGAAGCTAAAAACCCCAGGCTGAAATAATAAAGGTTGGATGCCTCTTTGTGTTAATGTCTTTCTCTGTCCAATGAACTGATTTGGGGTCACCACAAGATCCACAGAGTTAGATTTATGACATTTTAAAACATTTTAAGGCTAGCTGGAACAGAGTTTAAGACTGATGTAGAAACCTAAAATAACCTGCCAAAACAACTGCCAAATCCAGAATATTTCTGAGGGAGCAGAAATGATGAAAGGCAGAAAGAAAGAGAAGCACAATAGGAAATTATTTTTTAAGGGTCCAACTGAGTATAGTAACACAGACAGGATATATTTAGAGTTTTCAAGCTTTATTTTAGTTAGGGTTTTAAAAGAATAGTTTAATATACCTATTTGCTTTTGTTGTGAGAGTGAGATGAGAACTAGAGGTGCAACGATGAATCGATTTGTTGTCAACTATTAAATTAATCGCCAACTATTTTGATAATCGATTAATCGTTTGTCATTTTTTTATAAAAAAAAAAAAAAAAAGAATTCTCTGATGTCAGTTTGTTAAATGTGAATATCTTCTAGTTTCTTCTCTCCTCTGTGACAGTAAACTGAATATCTTTGAGTTTTGGACAGAACAAGACATTTGAGGACGTCATCTTAGGCTTTAGGAAACACTGATCCACATTTTTCACCATGTTTTGACATTTTTATAGATCAAACAACTAATCGATTAATCGAGAAAATAAATCGACAGATTAATCGACTATGAAAATAATCGTTAGTTGCAGCCCTAATGAGAACCAATCAATCTCATGTCTGTGCTTTAAGTACAGAGCTAGAGTCAAGAAAACGTAAACACTGAAAGCAGGGGAGACTGTTTTTGAGTCCAAAGTTGCAAAAATACACCTACCAAAACCTCTAATTGTGCATGTTGTAAATTGAACCCACCGTAAGGCGACAATCGCTCAATCCACCTTTAAGTAGTAAATATGGCAATAATTGCAGAATTACAAGGTAGAGAATTACATTTTTGTCATTTAATATAAAGTATCTGCCAACATAATACTCAATATTTCACTTTTGTTAATAATAGATTGTGCACATTTTCCCTGTACAATGCATATATGTTCATTACTGGTTACAGGCCCCATTCACACAGAGCCTGGTTAAATATGTCAACAGAAAGCCGAAGTGAAACCCTAACCCTAACCTTCCAGTTTCTGTTCCAGGGGTAAGACAACCTCATTCTAAATCCCATTAACATTTCTAACTATGCTAATAACCAAAAACGTTTCTCAACAGTATGCCATGTGGCTGGCTCCATAGGTTTGAAAAAGGATCTAATATTGTTGTGTTTCAACATTTGTTTTTAGCGTGCATTTAATGAACACCATTTCCCATAAGCCCCAGACCAGAGATCTTGAACAGGGGTTCAATTATTGTTTGATAGTTAAAAAAAAAAATTAACATGTTATTAACATGAATCCAACATATTATTTGTAAAGATAAATTTTTTTTTAAATGTACACAACATTGATGATAGGTTTACTGGCCTGTAGGTAAGGTAGCCATCCACAGATACAGTTACTGTTCCACATTTTAACATTAAAACATGATGTATAAATATATGAATATGTCAACAATTCTTTTAATAGCTTAGTATTGTATGCACCATAAAAAAGGTATGTATAAAGGCTTTAGGCCACCCTACACGTTATTGTAGGCCCACTTTAATGCGGCTCAATTTAATACAACATATGTAGCAAGGGGTCCCTGCTCCGTCTCTTTTTCAGCTGAGGGGTCCTTGACCTAAAAACGCTGAAGACCCCTGCCCTAGACCGTTGCAGGCTAAACCTCACAGTGTCTCATTTGAATCTCTGCAGCAGCTCCGTGCTGGATCGCGTCTCAGCTGCGTCTTACAGACTTAAACTGGATTCCACCAGGCGCAGCTGCGCTGCATATCGACAGCGAAACCAGATACATTCTCCCCGCTGCACACAGGGCGGGCGTATGTATGTGTGTGTGTGTGTGTGTGTTAGAGGAGACAAAATGTGACAGTAAATGACAGTAAAGACTCTCACTCTGAGCTGAAATGGAAACACGGCGTGCACTGCGACACGCATCAATTGCGATTTGAATTAAAGGCAGTCATTTTTAAGGATCTGTTATTCTTCACAACATTGTAGTGAAAGAGTGCTCCGTTTATTTAAATGTGAATAATCACGGTAAATAATCAATATTGACCAAAATAACCGTAATTATCATTTTGGCCACGATTGTGCAGCTTTAGCCAGAAGAAGACAATGCTTTCCACAATGCCAGATGCTCTCCCAATCGTTATTCGCTCATACATTTAGGCAGTGATTAAAAAACCCTTAGGCGCTCCCTCCAGCACCAAACAGGAAGCAGCAACAGCTAGAGCCAGTGTTGTTAATTGTTGCTATGGATCCGCACTAAGCTAAACACTAAAGATGGAAAGTTGTAGAATTTCAACCCTTCTGTCATCTAACAGGAGATTTACCACTGGATAAACACAGACCTCCGGGTACTGGAGACATTCATCTGCATGTACGGCAGACTTTACCTTAAGTTACCAGCTAACACTAGCGGTGCAATGTGTGACCCTGCAGGATCCCCAGTCTTTACATGTTATGACAGTCTTTAACGATAGATGTGGGATGATTGTCTTTAGATGTGAGATGGTGTCTAGTCATACACTACTCTTCTAGTGTCTGGTAGGCATAAGACGTAAGGGAAAACCCTGCTATACAAAACTACTTATGCATGTGTTAGTGTGGTGTGTCCATAAAGAAAGCCATACACATGGTCCCTCCACGCCTCTGTCCACTTCCTTCCTTCTGTAATGCTGTTAGCCACATTTTGTGACCAGGTTCATTCATACTTGAGCCAACATCCTGTGGTTCACGTCCCAAATCAAGTCGTCCAAAGCACACAGATGTGTTATTTTGCGACCTGGGGCCACAGAGACAACTCCCCTACAAACTGTGGGAATCTAGCTTTGACAAGAAATATTTTCACATGCTCCCTCTCCGTCACTGAACAACACTGTAGATCACGTGTCAAACTCAAGGCCCGGGGGCCAAATCAGGCCCCTCACAAATTTTGATCCGGCCCGCATATTAGTTTCACAATAAATCGGAAACTGTTTTTTCAAACAGAATTTGTAAGATTTGCCCACACTGGGATTTAAAATCCCCACAGAACCAGCGAGTTGGCATATTCAGACCTGTGAAACAGGTTGTTGTGAGTCGGCGGTGTGGTAGCCGGCCTTTAAAAATGTAATCATTGTTTTGGTTGATTAGCTAAACTCTATGATGGCTAAGGAACCATTTTGCTGACTTTTTTAGGACTTTATGTCGACCAAACTGTAAGTGAGAAGATGCAATAATACAGTCAAAGATATTTTACTTTTTCGATTAAATAAAAGCATGTCAATAAAACTATTAATGTTTGGCCCTTGATGCGATTTTCATTTTTCAGTGTGGCCCTTAGTGAAACTGAGTTCGACACCCCTGCTTTAGATGTTCTCAAAGCCAGGCCACACAGGGGACCGCCGTCCTGCAGAAACGGCTTTTTTAATTGTCAACTCGTCATCCTGAGCAGCTGAGTGCGCTGGATGCCACACATGCTTTGCCTCCTTTGAACCTGCGCCGATGACACACATTCGCACAAAAATGAAAACACTCAGACGAGCAGACGCAGACGGATGGGCAGGTGTGCATACATACTGCAAGTTTGGCTTGGGCGCACAAACACTCTCAAATGAACAGAAGAAAACACACACATTCACTACTCAGTCATGAGTCAGATGTAGATGTTTCCAACTTACCGACAACCATTAAAGTAAACTCAAACCCTCTTTTGACAGACTTCCGATACACCTGGTTGGGGAGATTGGCGAAGCCCACATAGCCCTCCAGGTTCCGCTGCTGAAGGAAAACACACACACACACACACACACACACACACACACACACACACACACACACACACACACACACACACACACACACACACACACACACACACACACACACACAATGTTAATGCAGGAATCACACACAGTATGAATAATTAAAACATACACATAGAGTCATTCAAAATGTTGCTGTGCAATTAATTGTCTCAAAAGTCATTGCAATTGACAATTTAATTGTCGCTTTCGGTCAAATAAAAAAAATCATTTATTTATTACTTTTGTAAATAAATTAAAGTTTTTAATGAATCCCAGGATTCTTGTTACAGACCTACATACACACTCTCTTAAACTCTGAAATTTGTATTATTTAACATAGAATACAGGCCCGCAACAGAATAGGCTTTTGGCAAAAGATGAGCAACACACAGATGCATGCATGCAACGCACACAGAATCTCTGTTGCTATGGCAGCGATGTTACTAGGGACTGCGTCTCTGATGCATTCAAACCTGAAAGGACGCAGTAAACTCACTATCCATGTGTCCAGGGGACGCACTAGGGCTGGGCAATATTTTAATATTATATAAACATCAATATATATGAGGCAGTGTTGTAGTCAAGACCCTCTAAATCGAGACCAAGTCATCACCGAGACCAGAGTGTATCAAGACCAAGACTTTGAAGGGTTGAGACCGAGTCAAGACCAAGACCAATGCAGGATCAGACCGAATCAAGACCAAGACCAAGGCAGGGCCAGACTGAGTCAAGACCAAGACCAGACAATTGCCAGACAGCCAGAACTACTACTTCTGTCTCTGAGATTCACTTTCTTGGGAGTGTGTGTAAGGAGGGGGACGGGGGGTAGAGGAGGTTAACAGTAACAAATTTCAAATTAGAAATGAGTCAAGTTATTGGTTGCATTTGATGCAGGACGTTTTACATCCAATCACAGTAATGATGTTAACACATACAATTACACAATGCAGAGGCAATTCAGTGATATCCCTACAGTGGGGGTCTTGAAATAAAATCCAGAGTCCTCTTTTTTTTTTTTGGATATCCTAATATCATAATATGACAAGTGCTGTCTTTTCCTGGTTTTAAAGTGCTGTCTTTTCCTGGTTTTAAAGGCTGCATTACAGTAAAGTGATGTCATTTTCTGAACTAACCAGACTTACTACAGTAACTGTTATATTATTTGCCTTTACCCACTTAGTCATTGTATCCACATTATTGGGAATTATTTATCAAAACTCTCATTGTGTAAATATTTAGTGAAAGCACCAATAGTCAACCCTACAATATCGACATTGATGTATTTGGGCAAAAAAAAATAGTGATAGTATTTGATTTTCTCCATATGGCCCAGTTCTAATCCACGTTCATTATAGGAGTGCTTAGATTGCATTTGGGGATGGTTCCGGAAGGATGGTGAAAAAAGTACTGGGACCCACTCAAATGACCACCTGTGGCTCCCGGGGACTCACTCCATTGAAAACCTATCAACATCACTGCTTCACACACAGTCATGGTGTGCACACAAAGTGAGAAGAATCTTGTTTTTTTTGTGAACCTGCAATTAGTATTCCTGTGTCCTGCAGTGGCAAAGCCCCTTTGAAGTGAAGTGCAGCTGGGATGAACACAAGTCTAGAAAAAAGGGCTGTTTTAAGGGGAAAAGAGAGGTGGGAGGGTGCAGGCACACAGAGAGAAATAACAGGCTTTCTCTGAGGAGGATGGAAAGAGGAAGTGGAGCCTACCAAGTCCATCAAACAAGTAAACTAAAACAGAACAGTCATATATAAGCCAATAAATGAAGCCAATCAGTTCCTCAAAGCAGAAATGCAGAAGTATATCCCTCTGTGGAGAAAGACAAGGCAACACAAACAAACAAATCCAATCTCGCTACGCGTTGAACATGTCCATCATGGCCCTCATGTAGGAAAGTGGTAAAGGCTGTGGATCTATGGATCGTAATCACGGTTTCTTTGTTTAACCGCAAATAGTTGCTGACATTAGCTAAGGTCCTAAGGGGTCTGACTGGCAGGGTTTCTGCAGGTTTCACCAAGTCAAATTTAAGACTTTTTAAGACCATTATGAATGACATTTAAGACCTTTATGAAGACATAAAAGTACAACGAAATGCAGAGTCACAAACTTATTTGCAAAGTAAATAAATTTGAATAAAAGCGAAACAGGGTAATAATAGTTGGTAAATATACAGTGAATTATATTTGGACTAGCAAAAGAAAGAACTACAACTATAAATACTACTAAAGAAAAACATTATAAAGTGCTGCGGAAGCATCAAAGGTAGCGTTGCATTGACGTAGGAAAATTAAGACCTGTGTAAAATTATTTAAGACCTAGAACACAATACTTAGGACTTACATTTTGATTTTAAAATGTTAGACTTTTTAAGACCCCGCGGAAACCGTGGACTGATGATGGTTATTGTTGCTTTGTTTAGAATTGTGCCGAATTGTAATTTTATAAGTGACTATTGGTCGGACTGTTGAGCTAAAGCTATGCTAGTGGCAGCCGTCACTTGTTGTCATAGCACCTCCAAACATCCTGGGCTGTAGTAGCGGTCTCAAGCCAGAGAAATTTAAAGAGTAAATAGACAATTGTATTATTATTTCTGAGACAATTAATTGTACTGCAACATTTGGAAAGTCAGGCTCGTCAACTGCTCTCTCTCTTCACCACCGAGATATCTCTTCATCCTGTTCTCACTTCCCCATCACTCTCTACCTCTCTCACTCCCAGTCTGCTGTCGGATAACACCCCCCCCCCCCCCCCCCCCCCCACCAATCACTGTGCACTGCCCTGCACGCTACGCGGGGCAAACACAATTGATTGCTGGCCTGCCTGCCAGTGAACGCCTCTCAGGCTCTGTCATGCATGGCGCCGATGGCAACCTGCAGCTCTGAACTGATAGGTCGGCTGAAAGAGGGGGTTTAAAAGCACCTGCAGCTTAACTTTGGACCAATTTACACTCCCAAATGAAGGCGCAGAATGAACCTATCTTTCATTGGGAAAACATAAAATAGGGCATTATAAGGCTATTTCCATGCCACTGCAGATAAGTGCTAGTGTAGACTTGTCATATCCGGGCTTCTGTACTTGAGACTACTGCTTCCGTCTGATGCATCTTTTGCGCACTATGAACACAAAACAACGTTTAGTAGCCAGTTTATGTTGCACTTAATAATTACTGCCAAGTGTGAATACAAGTGACCATGTGCCATTTGTCACACCACAATCATACATTAGTGTTTTTCAAAACCAGACAATAGCATTCTTTCTGTGTCAACAGTTTGGGGAAGATCCTTTCCTGTTTCAACATATTAGTGCACGAAGCCAGGTCCATAAAGAAATGCAGTTCCCAGTTGGGATGTAGAAGAACTTGACTGGCCTGCAAGGAGCCCTGAGTTCATCCCCATCCAACATCTTTGGGATAGACTAGAACCTTATCGGCCAACAACATTAGTAGCGGACCTTAGTAATGCTCTTGTGGCTGAATGGAGCCAGGTTCCTGCATCTTGTGAAAACTTTCTCAGAGGAGTGGGAGATGTGTGATATTCAACATTCACATATGGTTGAACTAGGGTTAACAATTTGGGAAAAATATCTAATAATTGCGATTATGGAAATTAACAATTTTGCATCATTATTATTTTGACTGAGAAATATATTAAAATGGTCATTTTGTAGCAAACAAATATGTTTTCTTAAGTCTGTAGAATATGATTTGTAGGCTGGGAGATCTCCGCAGCACCACAACACTAACTCATAATGGTATTTTGACACATATTTTACCTTTAACAAATATTGTACCAGCTGAGATTTGGATATTGTCTGTATCAGCATTGACTCATCATTATGAACAAATGTTGATCTAGACTTTCACAATTACAGCCTCGGAGAGCTTTCCTAGCAACACAAAATAAATGCCCCCCCCCCCCCACCAACGGATATGCATTCAAATATTCTGGACTATTTGAGGGGTGTCAAAGTTACCAGTATTCTGTGGACGTTTTGGACCCACAGAATGTGGGAAAAGAAAAGGAAACAATCTATTTGCCTTGTCAATACTATGTGATGGATGCAGCTCAACACCAGGTGTAACTACCCTGAATGAGCCTGAAGCACTTTCCACCACTTTCATGTTTGATCCACCCACATACAAGTTTTGTGTGTGTAATTATGAATGTGTTACATAAGGTGCCAACTCTGACGTTGTGTGTTTGTGTGTGTGTGTGTGTGTGTGTGTGTATGTGTATGTGTGTGTGTGTGTGTACACGTCTTGATAGGAGTCTGTGGATCAAATGGTGCACTATATGAGTTAACGTGCGTGTGCAAGTGTGTGAATGCATCAACACACAGCATGCATGTGTGCATAAATTAGAAACCCTTTTATTTACGGGGACCATGTGTCTGTAGCACATAATGAGGTTTGCAGAGCCTACGAGAGACACACAACACACTTGAAAGGTCTTATTTCCAGCTAATGATAACTGTATTCATCATCGCATCACAATCAATTCTGCAATGGCACTTGTCACTTTAAAAAAAATTCAATATGATTACTAATGTAGTTCTTTTTCATAAAAAAAAGTGACTAAGAGAAAAACAGGCCGGGAAAAGAGGGAAGTAATGGGGGATGAGAGAGAGAAAGGCTTGTCAGTCTATACTATTACTGTTAACCCCTCCCCCAGTCCATCCAGTGGTGATAGTAGCTGCCTGGTTCACTGACATCATCTGTATTGCAAAGTCCAACCCCCCCCCCCCCCCCCCCACATGCATTCAGCAGCTGATGCTGAGGCCTTCTGAATGCTTCCATATTAAACTTTGATTTATTACATATTGAATATTAATCATGTAATACATATTGCATCTCTTAGCACTGCAGTAGGGGGACAGAAATCATTTGAAAACAATGCCTGTGTAATTTCTTTCTTTTGTTATTTTTAGCAATGAGCACATTGCTCATTGCCCACTGCTCCTACACTATGTCTCTGTGCATAATGTGTATGCCCACCCCCTTAGTGCTATGCCAAGGAAAGTCACTGGCAATCCACTCCGACTGTATCACAAACAGATACCGTACTAAGTAAGTGCCAGTGTACAAAGCCCTTAACAAAGCAAAGCAAATGTGGTCAACCAACAGGGTTCTTCTTGCTAAACGCAGTTGTGTGGACAGTCACACCAAACTGCTTTCGACAATTAAGCAGTTTAATAAAGAGTTGCTATCTACAGTACATGCACATGTTTGGGAACACAGTTTAATACCTGTAGTAGTGAGTGATTCCGACATTATTGTTATGTAGCCTATACAATACAGTCCACCAAGCACTATTTCAATCAATTAAATTCCCTTTTTTATTTACATTGATCGTGGTCTAGCTAAACTGCGAGATTTCTTAAAGGAATTTGGCGAAGGAGAGCAAATCTCATCTCGGATCATAAAATCCGACCACCATAGTGTGGCTATCATCTCATTGTAGGCTACTAAATTACATACTTTCACTAGTAATATTGTCATGGTCGGTGGGAAAACACGCCTAAACAAGAATGTACTGTTGCCCATATAACATATGTCCACACTGCAACGAGGTATAATTGAAACCAGACCACTTAACCCCCGATACGTGCTGCTCTAACGTTCAGGGAGCCTTCAAGCCAGCCTCAGTTCAAATAACAGCTATTTAAAAAGACAACCTTATAGTGTTATTTCTTTGTCATTTGGTACATTTAGCAAACATTGTATCCACAAAACATGATCTATTGCAACAAAAATGCAAATTATGTTATACTTTCGCCACCCATAACCTCCCTTTACCAGAGTAACGTTAACGTTACAGAGGTGGGAGGCGTGATTCATTTCTTTAAAACGATGGCATTGAACGTTACTGAAATTACGTCTTGTCTCGTCAACCACATTATGCCGATGTTATCAATAGACTATATTGATTTGTCAGAATGTGCGAGTGGTGTTTCTTTCAATTCAAGTATATGTCTTTGTAGTTATGCAAAATATCATAAAACAAGCAGCTATTAAAAGGAGCTTGGTGTTTAGTTTTCTCCATAAATCAGAGGTCGGTACCAGCAGCAACCATAACACACGGTATGGTTAAATAGGGTAACGTTATAGAAAACAACAGTAGTGTCAACACTTGCACATTGGTCTAACGATACTTGAAAGACAAATGGACTTACAGCGATGCTGGGAACCGCAGTCTCTGGTCGCTCGATCATCGTTGCTACTGTGCTGTCACAACCCAGCCTGCACGGACATAAACTGATTAACGTCCACAAAGATGACGGAGCGGAGAGAAATACGCTCTTTCCACCCTAAAACCCGTAGTTTGGTGTAAACAAAAACAAGCAAAGTGAGTCCTGTAAAAGAATGAATGAGGTTAAATTACATATGGCCGCTGACGGATACTACTACCAGATGTAGCGTTAGCACAGTGAAGAAAAATGCTTAACGACTGTTTTTTTTTTCTCACAAGGCAAACAAATGAAATGTAAACAGTGCATCCGGTTGAGAATTTCAAAATAATGTTTTTCTTTTAATTTAAAACAATTTCAAGGGGCGAAGTTTCCACTACATTGGCCAGATTGACGCCCAACCCCCCCCCCACCCCCCCCCCCTCCACCCTCTATATGTGTCTCCCGGAATAGCTAAAGCATGATAATTGGGTTTTTCTACCCATATCATTGTTAATTTGGCAACAATATTGTTCTGGATATTAAACATTAGAATGTCTTGTCATTATAACCAAAATAAAATAGTTTGTTAGCATTTAACAACTAAATTCCTGTGTGTTATAGCTGTAATACTACAATAATAGTTGTTTTCTAAAATGTAGATGTGCTCACATGGTAATGTGTTCAGCTTCAAATGTGGACAAGAAACACCAGTATCATATTTAAGCTTTTCAGAAAAGGCAGTGAAAGAAACTACCTCATGGCAAAGTACCATAGGTATATACAGAGACGGTTTAGTATAGAGGATCTTTGGTAGGCTATATATATAGAAAAGTACAATTATGAGAACTGTCAAGTGACAAACCTAACCCGTGATGTAGGCTCTTATTTTGGAGGAAAATAGGCCTAAGTTCCGGTATACCACTGGCTGTGTGTGGTCAGCTTGCATCTGTGGGAGACCTGGATCCATCTTCCTATTGGTCAAACACAAATGTGATCGGCCCGGCCTCTGATCTGTGTGTGATGCCTTCAAGTGCTGGAGGCAGAAACTTGCTACCTTCAAAGACTGTTGTGAATAGCATTACTAAACATATCAATCAACCGACAAAGTGGTAATGCGGCTTGACATTCATTTGGCCATATCATGGGTAAGTATCAAGTAAGACATATGTGATGCAAAAGCCACAACACATAGGGGAAAAAACTGTATAGGCCTTCTTTGAATCATTTGCTTATCAAAAATAGATTAGGGGAGCATTTAGGACCAGCATTGGCTCTGAGGAGGTCATGACATACAGCAATGTAGTCATCACATTTACATAATAATGGCCCAATAATGTTATTTTTATTGGTAACCCATGATTTGTTGTTAGGTAGTCAGAATATAGGCAGAAGGCTACTGGTGGTTTGGTGGCAAGGGCGTAACGGACACAGGCTTTACATGATGGTGCCCTCTGTCCCCCACACAACAGGCCTGAGTTGATTTGAACGCACCATAAGTAGGCGAGTGTGCACATTACTCAGGTTGCCCCCCTCCCCTACACACACACACACACACACACACACACACACACACACACACACACACAAAAACCCACACATATATTTACAGCACCCCCTCCCACAAAATACTTCCAACGTCCTTTGAGTAACATATTTAAATGTGAAATTTTTTGTTTGCATATTGAGGAACTTTACTACAAATATTTGGTTCATTAGTATGCTCCACCTGTATGGGCAGTTCAAACGTTAGCAGGTCTCCCATTGGGCAAGATGCAGCAGTCAGCAAAACAGTATGGAACGGTTTATGGAAATGTCGGTTTCCAGCAATCATAAATTAAATGTAGGCTACTTGGAATCTGTGATTAGGAGAGACAAATGGGAGAGGATCTTTAAAAAAAACTCCTCCTGAACAATCTGTCCCCCTCACTTTGGGCATTATGGCTACGCCCCTTTTTGGTGGTGAACATGGCTTTAAATTGACACCCGCCAAATGCGGGTAAAAATGAACTTTGGCGGGTAACATTTTAAAGTTACCAGCCAATTGGCTGGTAATAAATGTAGCAAATAACACTGTGTCTGTTGGAATTGGCCGACTGCAAAATTTTTGCCAGATTGGTCTGTTTTCCGCCAATACATTTGGGCGGTTTTGTGTGTATTTTGCTTGGAAACGCAATCTTAATCTGGCAGCACTGCTTGCAGTACAAATCCTACATTTCCCATGAACGCTGTGTGGTGACGTTTCATATAACTGTCAGCTACATGCTGAGCGTCTGTGGTATCAATTACAAACCACAATGAACCGGAGAAGACTTTAATGTATGTTTGCCATCAACCAAAAAAAAAACAATGTAAAGAAACATGGATGCTTAAGTGTATTCAGTGGCACTCATAATCCAAACATTGGCTAGTGGAAAATCTGATTGGCTGGTAACTTTAAAAATCTACTAGCCATGTTGGCTGGTGATCAAAAAAGTTGATTTAAAGCCCTGGCGATGAATGTCATAAGAAGCGTTCCTATCTGATGCTATCCAGTAAATCAATGTGATTTAGATGGCTGGAATGAAAAGAATAAAGTAGGCCTATATCAAGAAGTCATCACTGGAAGCACCATTAAAAGCATTGCATGTCTCTTTAGTAAAGCTTCTGATGCTGGGAACTTTTCTTGTTGTTTAGCCCACAGTTAAAGGAACAATCCTAAAGATTGGCATGCACTTGAATTGGTGGCTTGGATATGATGCTAAGTGGTCCATTGGCGCGCTCTTGTGGCAAAGAAAGCAACTGCCATCTGACGTTCCAGCAAATTTCTTGTCCAAAAACACACTTGTTCTTAACTCATGTTGTTCAGTCATATCTACAGTACATAACCCCTGTATTGTAGTCCGAATGTGACTGTAGGTGCCTTTGCAAATAGAATTTTTTTTGGGACAATAAATATTTTGGAAGAGATCCTTAGACCCTATCAATCATATATAGAATTAAACTTATCCATGCTTTACTGTCCAGCATTGGCGATTTTAGACCCTCTTTAGTTATGTTGTTTGTCTTTGTAATCTGACTCCATGACATTGAAAATGAGGGTCGCCCCTCAATGATCTCTCGAGGATAAATAAAGGTTGAATGAATGAATGAATGAATGAATGTACTGCAATGAGCAAGTGTGTGTTTTATTGCTTAATAATTCAATGTGTCATTTGGAAGAAGGAAAATGTGGTATCTCCCAAAAGTTCTGGCTTTAAGGAAATAAGGTTTTTGGCACATTTTCAAAAACTCATTACTTCAGTGCTGCCAAGGAATTCACTGTTATCACACACACACAGGATCACACAGACACATGATCCCACACATCTAAAGCTTACATATCTGGGAGAGAAGCTCCTTAGCCTTGATAAGGAAGATCAAAAGCAATATGAGAATGTGAAGCTAATTTGCAGCACTTTACGGTTCCACACACTTGTTTATGTAATATCAAAAAGGGAATGAACACAATGAAATAGTTAACCCTTGTGTTGTCTTCCTGTCGACTATATGCAGCTTGTTGTCCTCCAGGGTAAACATTGAAAATCAACCCTTTTTAGACACTTTTTTCAATTTTTTTTTTTTTTTTTTTTTTTTTTTTTTTTTAAAGTTGTTGTTGCTATGTTGCTTTCCCCCCAAAGGATTCACCACTAACATCATCTTATTACCACTAATTTTACATTTATTTTTTGAATTCATGGACAACAAAACCTCATTTATATGAAATTATGGCCTACCTAATTTTTGAGTAAAAAAAAAAAAAAAGGCTGAAATTGTGAATTATTTTTCGACAAATGTTAAGATTGAGTGGATAATCACAGACTGTCAAAGTTTAGTCAGGATACTGTTTGGAAACCATTTCATTTTTTTAAAATGCTATGTAATAAAACACCCCAAATTCCTTATGCTTAACTTTACCTGCAAACAAACGTTGTATGGAACAGCCCATGTTATCTTTGGGAAATTTGCTTGAAAGAAAACCCAAATTTCTCATGTAGAAACTTTGAAAAAGGGTCAAATTTGACTCAAGGACAACAGGAGGGTTAAATACATGCCAGTGTGTGTAGAAACTAAAGCCCTGACAAGAAGAGAGAGTGGAGCACGGCCAAACCTTGACATATTATCTTGCTTTAATTCAAGAGGATCAAATTAGTAGCACAAGCATACAGAAATCTATGTATTCTATTCAAATCAATTATTTGTTGTCAAATTGCATATCTGAATTCAAAACAGACTGTAAATGATCATCACTTTATAGAAAAAATAGACAACAAGCTCAAAATGGTTCATAAATAGTGGGGTAACCCGTAGCTTATACTATACTTACAACAAGTGGAGTTGGGAGGCATGGCTCTTTGACAGAGTATGAAAGTAGCAGTAGTTTCTGTAAGTCAATTTAAACTACATTGCAACAGTAGTTCACAGTGTTGACGGTCGGACTTTGAGTGTTGTATTAAGCGAGCACATACATATTGTTCCGTATACTTAAATTAAACATTTGAAATCAGAAATGTAGAAAATGGTATGTATAGAAATGCCTCTTAGCAAATTCTATCCATGGGTATGTTACAAAACACAACAATATTTAGTATATACTGTATTAGGTATATATGTTGCATATAAATAGACAGATAGCTAAAATTGGAGCTAAACTGGCCACATGTTGTCCTGGTTACAGGTTGGTCGTCTCTCCTGGGATAGATTTGGCGTCCAGGTAGCTGATGAGCTGCTTCACCCAAGTGGCTGAAGGTCTGACACACAGCTGACGACCGGCCACTGTCTTCAACCTGAACACACACACAGAAAGCAGACAGTCAGTGCATTCATGTGTAGATACAGTACATTACATGATGTCGGTGTTATATGGCAGTGTTGTGGTACTCAACATCAGTCTTGGTCTGGAGACCGGTCTCGAGACCACTTTTTCGAAGGACTCAGTCTCGTCTCGGAATTGACCACATTTTTTACTCAGTCTTGTCTCAGTCTCAGATGAAGAGGCCTTAGGATTTTATTTTTAAGACCGGTCAAGACCACAGCTGCAGGGATATCACTAAACTGTCTGTGTTAACATCAATACTGTGATTGGATGTCAGTCAAATGGTCAGTAATAACATTTGTCTACCTAACCCTGAGGACTTTATTTGTTTTCTGTGGGTGTTTTCAATTTGAGGAGTGCCTATGGTTAGCATTTTCAGTTTTATGGGGTCTTGCAGTGTGGGACTCGCACTGGTCTGGTCTTGGTGTCAACCCCAAGTCTTGGTCTTGTCTCGATCTCGATACACTCTGGACTTGGTGATAACTTGGTCTCGGTTTAGGTGGTTCTGACTACAACACTGATATATTGCTCTAAAGGTTGTGTACTTACAAGATGGCAGGGTTGGAGCACCGCTGGCTGGTCCGGATGTAGCCAGCCACTCTGTCTTTAGGCACCTCGTTCTCATTGAAACGAAAGCAGCATCTCTTTGGGCCGACACCACGCACACCTACCAACAAACACCTTCAAATGAACAACTCACAACAAACACGCAGACTCATAGACATCATGTGGTTCTTCCATTTTTGTTCCCTTTTTAATTTCCTCTGGGCCTGCAATAGGCCAAATCTGAAATCTGTGTCATTGCTCAGTTGTTCCACAAGTAAGTATGTAAGTAAGTTAGTATGTAAGTTATTAAGTAAGTAAGTAAGCAACTTATTAAGTATATAAGTAAGTTATTAAGTAAGTAAGTAAGTAAGTAAGTAAGTAAGTAAGTAAGTAAGTCAAATGTATTTATAGAGCACCGATCAGATAAAGGTCACAAAGTGCTTTACATCAAACAAACAAGACGATACATTGAAAAAAAACACAACACACAATTAAAATTACAAAGTAATACATAAGAAAGTAAAGTGTGGACAGACCAATCAAAAGCCTGATTAAGATGGTAGGTCTTTAAATGATTAACAACATTTAAGAAAGTAAGCCATTCAATATTGTAAAAAAGGAACATTTGAATAATAATTTAGGGTGGATTTGTCTTTAAAAGTAAGACCGGAACAATTTCATACAATTAGTGTATGTGGTGCTGGAACCATCAAATCAGGGTTTCTTAACCTTTAAAGCTGCACTAATATATCTTTCAGCCACTCAAAGATCTTTTCTCTTTTATGTTTTTATATGTATTTTTATTTCAGTTGAGCCTGCCCTGTCTAAGACAAATTTCTGTCACTCATGACAGACAATAACGTTTTTCTTATCTTATCTTATATCATCTTATTATCAAGCCACTTCTTACCTTCACTGAGAGTGATGGCAGCCAGCATCAGCACAACCACAGACAGAGCGAGACGAAGAGCAGCCATCCTGAAGTGTGTGTGTGTGTGTGTGTGTTCCCTTCACTGTGTAGCAGTCGGCGCTAATCGGAGTTGAGCTGGCTCAACCTGTTCTCTCTGCTGTGATGACTTGAACTCCAGATGCCTCCACATTTATACAGTTGAGGGGGGGAGACCCTAAGCTCCATTCAGGGACTTCTATATGACGTGTCAGAATCTCTCACCTTTTTCTGTGTACAGGGGGGTTACCAGGAGTGGGAGTTTCATGTATGGGCTTTTTTGTTCATGTGTTTGTGTTGAAGTCTATTTCACTTCCCTAAACAAATTGACATTCAAGAAGGAAGTACTTGCTTTGTTTTCAACGTGGTTTCCCTGTGAATTACTCACTGCCTGAACTGCAAAAAACAAAACAAAAAACGCAATAAAACATCGGAAAAAAGGCCCAAAACATGGTAGGCTGAGTTTTATGTTTTTAAATTCAATTAAAAATCTACGGATAATCTGCGGTAAATTCTGTGGCAAATCTGAAGGCAATAACCTGTGAAGTATCGGTTCACAAGTTGACATTATTTCATTTGAATGGGTTTGAAATAACTGGGCTAAATTAGAAACATGTATACTAAATTATATTTCGTTAACTCATTAACCCTAAGTTGCAGGGAAAAGAATTCAGACAAAATAAAATAAATAAATAAAGAACTCAGAAAGTTAACACATCTCCACTCCAAGCAGAAAAACAATCTGCTAAATTCAGCAGATTTTCATTTTGGATCACCGCTGAAAACTGTAAAAAAAAAGTATATATAAAAAGGTTCTGCAGATTGCATTTGGATCTGATCATCAGTGTATGTATTGTACCGTAACAGGTGAGCATCTGTCTGACTCATATTGCTGCTCTTTACTTTTTGCATGATTTAGTCATAACAATCTTACCATCTTTGAACCAGTCATACGTGAAGACACCTTGCAGCAGCCTGAGGATCTGTATGTGATCACATGAATGAATATATATATATATATATATATATATATATATATATATATATATATATATATATATATATATATATATATATATATATATATATATATAAAAACTGGACATTTCAGTTAGTTGGATGTACAAAGATATCCTAATTTTTTTTAATTGTTTCCTTCTTCAACATCAGTTTGGCTGTGTCTTGTGTTGTGAAATAAAATAAACTCGAGCTGTTCACCCTATTGGACAACAAAGCAATTCTTTCCAGAAGTAATTCTACAATAAAGTTGTATGATTCAATAATCTCAAGAAAGTGTACGTCACAGTCTCAGTCATCATCATCATCATCATCATCATCATCAGCATTGGAGATTGATGAAGCCCATACGGTTGAAAGCCCAGAGGAAGCTTGTAAATGGATTATTTCCTTCAAAAATACTTATCCAAAGTCAAGAATAGACTTCTATGCTGATTTCTACGCTGGGAGAGGATTAGGGCCGCATGTAAAAAAGTTATTGAGCTCTGAGTTTAAAGTCCGAATTCTGGAAAGAAAGTTCTCAGAATTCGGAATTTTCTTTTTTTTTTAACTTCAGAAATCTGAGATTAAAGTCAGTATTCTGACTTTTTTTCTCAGAATTCTGATTTAAACTTAGAACTCAAATACATTTTTCACATATTGCCCTATTTCTCCGAATTCCGTAGATGTAGAATGTTGAGATGGATACGTGTCGGTTTCCTTAAACATGTTTTTCTTTTTCAAACAATATATGAAAAAAATGTATATTGGAAATAGTTACAGTACCAACCCTGCTTTTAAGAGCTTTTTTCACTGAAAACAGCGGCCCTCTGCTAAAAATCAGGTTGGTGAGAGAAGTGAGACTGAACCAAAACAGTAAAACCAGAGGTGGAAAGTAACCAATTACAATTACTAACGTTACTGTAATTGAGTAGTTGTTTTGTGTACTTTTACTTTTTGAAATATTATTTAAAATCTGTAATTTTGGGATCCTGGTTAGCTCACCTGGTAGAGCACGCACCCATATATAGAGGCTTACTCCTTGATGCAGCGGCCCTTTGCTGCATGTCATTCCCCCTTTTAAGTCTTCAGCTGTCCTGTATAAATAAAGGCCTAAAATGCCCCAAAAATAATCTTTAAATAAAATAAAAATCTCTAATTTCACTTCTACTTAAATATGCTTTGTTTGAAGTTTTGTGCTTTGCTAGATTTTAAATCACATCCGTTACGGAGTTTAAAAAAAAGTCAAAGTCAAATTTGCGCCATTTCTTCGGCAAAGTATCGGTCAACAAACTAAAATCAAATGTCTTTGTGTGCCCTTATCAAAAGACTGCGATTTAATTAAATAAAGTGTAATAAGTATAAATAAGATATATAAATATAACAAAAAGTAAAGTAATTTTACTTGTACTTAAGTAAAAGTTAATTAAAGTAATAGTAGTTTTATTTAAAGGAACACGGCGACTTATTGGGAATTTAGCTTATTCACCGTAACCCCCAGAGTTACACAAGTCGACACATACCCTTCTCATGCTGTAAAGCTGTCTGACGGTTCTAGCGCCATCAGGCCAGCATAGAACATGCAGGTGTATGGTTCCAGCAATCCTACTGCTCCGAATAAGTGACAAAATAACGCCAACATGTTCCTATTTACATGTTGTGATTTGTAGAGTCACAGCGTGTAAAAAAAACAACTTAACATGAGACACAGCCATCTTCTAACCGTAAACAAACCGGGAACTATATTCTCATGCGGAAGATTATAGTACCTGGGCGGAATGATTTGCTTTGCAGCAAGCCTGTCTGAGAATATAGTTCCCTGTTTGTTTACGGTTAGAAGATGGCTGTGTCTCATGTTACGTTGTTTTTTTGTACAGGCTGTGACTCTACAAATCACAACATGTAAATAGGAACATGTTGGCGTTATTTTGTCACTTTTGTCACAATTCGGAGAAGAGGATTACTGGAACCATTCACCTGCATGTTCTGTGCTAGGCTAAGCTACTGGTGGAGCCGTCAGACAGCGTTACAGCACGCATGGAGATGAGAAGGGTATGTATGGACTTATCTAACTCTGGGGGTTACGGTGAATAAGCTAAAGTCCCAATAAGTCGGCGTGTTCCTTTAAGTAGAATATTTTTGTTGGGTGATAATATTCTCTGGGTTTGTCACTATGATGACTCCTTTGACATGACACACAGTTATTTGACAAATCATTCATGTAAATATATTGACTATTGCAGCCTTAAAACAACTTGTTAAGATGTTTTTTGTCGGTACATACTATTGGAGAATCAAAGGAATACCTCAGAACTGTTTATTTTCTCTGCAAATTGAATTGAACTGTACTGGGAGTTACTTGGAAATTCAAAATGAAAGCCTGTTGATACAGTATGTCACACATGGCTGATGTCACTTTAGTTTCAGTGTAAGGGGAGTTTTCACACTTGACAGAGGCTCCCCCTATGTAAATGTTCACTGCTAAATTTCTCCCTCTGCTCATGAAAAGCAGAAGGACTCCTTAGAAACTTCTTTCACTTCGTCATACTTTGTCCCTTAAGAGAGACAAACACAGGTTTCTTGTTTTGGTTTGACCTTAATGTTGTATTCAAATACCGGCCTCACTTGTGTGCCTCAGGCCCACATGGCCAAACCCACGAATTGTGGTTACCGAGGTCTTGACCCCGGTATTTTCTCTGAGGTGTATGCTAAAAAAGACATGTAATATATGTCTTAAAATAACTTGATTTTGGTGTAGCTAATGTCTACTCCCCAGGCCTGGCACCAGGGTAAAATGACTAAGAGGTGCAGGTAAAAATTGTGAGGGGGCGATTTTCTTCTTTCTTTTCATAAAGTAGGATAAAATTAACTATTTTACCCAGGCCTTATCCGCGCTGCCGCAACAGGGTCAGCACTCGTAAATATGGCATTTCTTGAAGCGTTTTATATCTCTTTTTTAAATAATAAGAACGACTTGACAATGTAACTATTTAAAAGTCAGTGGGGAAGGCCAATGTAAATAGGTGAGTTTTGAGCCTGGTTTTGAATATTGAAATTGAAGGGGCATTTCTGATGTCAGGTGGCAGTTGGTTCCACAGCTGAGGGCCAGCAACAGAAAAGGCTCTGTCACCTTTTTGCTTAAGCCGGGACCGTGCGACACGGAGGAGACCTTGGCTGGAGGATCTGAGTGAAGAGCTTTAAAAACCATCAGCAGTATTTTAAATTGTATCCTAGACTGGACTGGAAGCCAGTGCAAGGAGGCTAGGACAGGTGTAATGTGTTCATGCTTTTTTGTGTTTGTGAGCAGCCTAGCCGCTGCATTTTGGACCATCTGAAGCCGTGCCACCAGAGTCAGAGGGAGACCAAAGTAGAGAGAGTTACAATAGTCTAGGCGGGAGGTTATGAAGGCATGGATGACTTTTTCCAGATCATTGTATGACAGAACAGACTTGAGTTTGGAAATTATTCTGAAATTGTAAGTGGGAAGATGCGACAATAGAGTCAAAGATATCTGACTTTTTCGACTAAATTAAAAAGCATGTCAATAAACTGTATGTAACTGTATGTCTGGCTCATGATGTGATTCTCATTTTCTCATTCTCAGTGTGGCCCCTTAGTGAAATTGAGTTTGACAATTCTGCTCTAGTGTATTTTTTTATGGGTGGTACGGTTCATGGAAAAAACATCCGAACCGCTCGGTTCGCTTGTCTCGGTTCGGTGCGTGTGTGTGTCGCATGGTTCAGCAGTACACTGTTAATGTGCACTAACCACTTACTGCCGTAGTGCGCACTTTCAACACCTATGTTAAAACACTTACTGGAAACGACCATAGACAGTATATAAACGACGAGGGGGATGAGCGTGACGAACGCAACACATGGCAGCTGATTGGACGAACGCGTCACGTGGTTCTTGCTGCTCCCGAATTTCAAAACAGACTCTAATGGCATCTCGTTCTGAATACGATCTCATATTTTACGAAAATAGTTCACCGAGAAATAGGCCAGAAATAGGCCATGCAGTTGCTGAATCTGTCTGCTGTTTTGATCGACAAAAGTCAGTTTAAAAGATTTTCGTCAGATTTTGAGAGCCTACCGCTCCTCGGGAGTGTGGAGCGCTGCTGCTGCTGCATGCAGAAATGTCAGGTGGGAGAAATAGGGAACGCTGTAGAAATGTCAGGTGGGAGAGATGAGGCTGCCCGGAGCTGGAGGATGCGCTAGCATTGTATATAGTCTGGTGTGTGGGAACAGTTTGGATTTCATGTTATCTATGATGACAACGGAAATAAAACAATAGATAGGACTGCCACTGTGTGCATGTATTGTGCAACATGCATTCAATATGCTAATTTTAGCTATATATCATATGCTGAAGTATATTTCTGGAGTGTTAAAGATTAAAAGAAAAAATAACAAGAACCGTACAGAACCGAAAACCGTGACCCTAAAACCGTGGTACGAACCGAACCGTGGATTTTGTGAACCGTACCACCCTTACCCATCACATAGACTTCCTGTATAAGAGGCCCAACACAGGGCTCACCATGGACATACAACACCAACACAAACCAAAACTTTGCCTTTACACCTTCATCTTTAATCAACCAATCAGCTTCTTTGCCCACTACTTTCTTTAGTTGTTATTAAAAAATATGCAAAAATACAAACACAGAACAATTAGTAAAAGAAATGAACTCCAAATTATAAAATGAATTACCTCCACATTCCAACTTTTAAAAAACAACACAAAAGTGTAGTATCATCATGAAGGTGTTGCACTACATACTGTAAGTCCCGTTGTTTGGACGCCTTGGATCTCTCCATGCTTGATGATGAAATGTTCGACAGTATTCAGGTGTTGTGCAATAAAATCAGACAATTAAAAAAACTAAAGCTTCTTAATAAATCTCGACATCGGCTACCACTTTGCTCCCGCCCAAACCATAACTTATTTACCCTAAGAGCAGATTCTCACTGAAACTTTAACTATAATAGACCTATAGTGTATTTACGTGACTATTTACCAAGTCAAGAGTGAGGGTTTGAGCTCATTTGAAGTTCGCCTAAGCAGATGACAGGATTCAACCTAAAAAAAAGAAGATTGAATTGAAAAAATCACAGATACAAATCTTAGTAATATGAAGGATATATTAGTCATAATCATAATGAGTCATAAAGAGACAAAGAGAGTGTCAGAGGAGCCAGGTGACCTGTAGACTCATACTGCATGTAAAAATGACAGTTGAACATACATAACAGAACAACACGTTTCATTGAAACGTCAGTTAGCACATTTGTATTGAAAGAATATAATGCGATGAGCTGCCCGAACAAACGTACACACATTTGTGTTAAAAATTAACACTTCTGCCAAAAAACTGTTGTAAACATTGTTCACCATTCAGACCATGGAAATCAAACAGTATCTGACAACCTAAACTGTTACTGTAACGCATGTTTTATTCAGAGAAACAGGCTTCTACATTAGTGATTTTCCACACACACCACTAAAAAGAAATATACAGCAGGGTTTGGTAGTTGTCCCATGTTGACTGATAACAACAGGGACACAGACATGATCCATGTGTTCCCAGTACGGTAGATCATTGATCTGGAGATTCCTGCTAACACGTTAGCGCACATAGTGTTGAGTGATAGGGAGGCCACCATTGCTAAAACCAACTCATCTTTTAAAGCAAGGATATGCACATTTAAAAAAAAGAAATTACACAATTTACTGTTACAAATTGAAATTACAATTCCTAAGGAATAAAACACACCGTTGCTCAATTCAATTCACTCAGAGGTTTGTGCTGCAACAGCCTTACTTGGTCTGGTATGAACATAGACTGTAAAAATAATGGACGAAGCTGAAAAGTAAAGCCAATACAGAAGTGCCTTAAACCTGCATTCTATCTAATTCAAGGCTCAAAACAGCAGTCCACAAACCAATGGGTGGTGTCACAGATGCTATGTCCATTACTTTTTACAGTCTATGGGTATGACTAGTAGCTTGGTGGCTAATGTTAGCTAATTTGCATTAACTCTTGCTTTGAGGCAATGGTAGTGGCCTATCACTCAACATAGCACAGTTCACAGGCAGCACCATGGCAAACAGGTCTACAGGGGACACAAGGACACTTTTAGTATCTACATGCCTTTCAACAGTTACTCACTAAACACTGCTCTTTACAAAGTTCCAGCTCCTGTTTGACACCATGGTCTGTGTGGGTCTGGTACGCTTTATTATTAGCCTGGTTGACAGCAGACCCTTCTCAGTTGTAACTGAGAGTGGGTCTGGGAAAGGTTCATTCACAGCCCATTTCCAAAGGGGCGTCACCAACGGATGCCGCTCAAATGCCTCTGGGCGCAATTGGATAGTCCTTCAACCAATCAGACCAACAATCCGGGTGATGTAGCAGCGACAGCGGCATCAACGGGTTGCTGCCCTTCGGTGGCCGTCATGTTGAATGTAAACAAAAATATGCTTGCCGTCACTGTGCTATCGTCATCGTGTAAAGCCCGCCTCAACGGTTGTGATTGGTGCCTCAATTTGGAAAAATTGGAAATGGGCTTGAATGGGCTCTTGGCCAGACGGACTTGCAGAGCAAATCTCAAATTTGCCGGAAGTTCATCAGGGTTTTCCCAGGCTACATTATTATAAAACCCAAGAAACTTCTAGGAAAGAAACGCTAAGATAAGATAGAATTTATCCCACACTGGGGAAATTCCCTTATAACAGCAGCCCCCACCAAAAAGAAAAAAAAGAATGCTATTGTATAATGGCATTATTATGAGTTCAAATAATCCAAAGGTTGTCATCTTTGCATTGATGTAAGGTATATTGTTTTCCAACCAGCAGCAGAAGCAGTGTGTCAACAATGTAATACAGTATATATAGTCAGGTTAGGGGAGCAGAATTCTAAAGGTGTGTTTAGACTGAATGTGAAGCCTTGTGCTTACTGTGTGTGAATTTGACTGCTGGACTGTGTGCGCAGTTTGTGTTTATTTGCCACAAACAGCCAATTTAGTCCGTAAATGTATGTTGCTAGCTAGCTGCAGCTAGTGGTTGCACATACATTAGCCAGTCCTTCCAGAAAAATGTGGAGTTTTTTTGTTATTGTTGCGGGCAAAAATCCTTGATTATGCGGCATGTTTTCTTAAAAAATGTGATGGAATATGCGGGATATTTATGCAGTTTTATGCGATGAAATTGCGGGAAATTGCAAAAAATTGCGGTTTCATCATGGCTTCATCGCGGGGTTTTTGATGATGTTCACGTCGCGTAATTATGTCACTTCATAACGTTCCCATGGCAACAGGGGAAAATGGCTGCTCTTGTGTGAAGTAAACGCAACATTTTTCAACTTTCTGCTAAGATATATGTGACTTTTTTTGCAGCGAAAATGCAGGGATTATGAAATCATGCAAGCCCCGCATATTTTGCGTGGAAATCGGCAATTTATGCGGCGAAAGTGCCGCATATTTGAAAAAATGCGGCCCCTGCATAAATATGCGGACTTTGGCTGATTATGCATTGAATTATGCGATCGCATAATCACGTTTTTCTGGAGGGACTGATTAGCTGTAGCTAGCTAGCAACATACAAATAAAAGATATGACTTCAACACTGGTTCTTTCTGTGTTTTCTTTTTCTTTTTATTCTTTATATCATTCTCTTTTTGTTCTAATCATCTTAATGTTCTTATATATGTTTGTTTATGAGTTGGAGTCATAAAGCCTTGGGATAAATGCAACACTTTCACTTAAGTTGAAACATATCTAACTTGGGCGGTTGCGTCTAGCCTCATTTTTTGTGTCTATTACTTTAAATGCAATCGCACCGCCTCTAAAGTTAGTTCTACTTTCAGTCTGAACACACCTTAAGTTGTGTTGCATTGTAGTATTACACTGTCTTCATGTATTCGTGTACCTGGTATGCTGTGTGTGTTCATTAGCCTTTGCACTACTTGAATTGTGCATTATTTATAGGTGGGCTGTCTTAATCTTTGGGACTTTTAGAACATTATAAAATGTGTTTACGTATACTTGGCATATTGTACAGGGTGTGTGCAGCGTGTAGGTCTTCAAATGTTTCTGTAATCTGAGGTTTTGCAGTTGCGTCACAATATGGCTGTCATCAGGGTGATCCATTGGACAACTGGCTGTGCTCTAACCAAAAACTGGGCTGTATACTGTGTGTTAGCTAGTGCACAAATCAGACGTGCTCAAAAAAACGGCGATGGCTTGCTAACCAGATAGCTACATATCTACTCAAGTCACATGTTGTCATTCGGGGGACCTCCAATATGGCTGCCAGAGGGTATGTTACATCACCTGAAATCCCCCTCTAAATGATGTGTGTACATGTTTGCCTGCTTTATGTAAATCTTCAGTATGTTTCCGTTCACACCCTCACGTGTGTTCAGTGTCATCAGCAGGGTGGAGTCTCACATGCACAAATGTCACACTGACATACAGTAAGTGTGTGTTACAGGGAAAAAATGCTGCTTGACTCATCAAGCAGTCAGAATCAAGCAAGCAAGTGTATCAAGATGCTAAATTCATGTTGTAAACTGACACCGTTTCCCATCATGCATCCGCAAAGCCTCAGTTCCCATGATTACACCAAAAACGTCAACCAGTCATGGGGGAAAAACATGCTATAAGCATTTCAATGCATCTAACAAAACACTTTCTTCAATTCCATGTCCCTTTATACAATACCTCTTTTTTTCTTCTTTATTTTTTAGAAACATACCATATAGTAATAAACAGGCATTTAAACTCCCTATAAAAATTATTCTTTTAGAAAGACTAGTTTTGTTTTGTTTTTGTTTTTTAGAAAAAAAGACACTTGTTGAGGTTCCTGGGACTGACGTGGGAGTAGTAAGGTGAAC
The DNA here is from genome assembly GCA_023566125.1 of Zingel zingel. Classification (NCBI taxonomy): domain Eukaryota; kingdom Metazoa; phylum Chordata; class Actinopteri; order Perciformes; family Percidae; genus Zingel; species Zingel zingel. The sequence goes on from CM042320.1 coordinate 25,118,517, forward strand.
GACCAGTAGCCAATCAGGAAGGAGCACGACACAAGGACACACATGGTCACATGTAAAGGCCAGTCAGTAGCTGTACGCTTCACTCTTATCACTTAAATTAGGTGTTTTTCTTTTACACACAGTCACTAAAGAAGATCCGACTGTCCCTGAAGGTAGAATCATAAAAAAAACGCATACTTACTCTACGGCTAAAACAGATCCAATAAAAGAAGGGTGTGTAAATTGGCTACATGAAAACAATTCACTGTAAATAAAAACCTTCAGTTCAACAGGGAGTGTTGGCGAAGATGAGTGGAGAGGCCAAGAGATATTCAACAGTCAAAATGTCGATCAGTTGTGTTTGTGTGTTTTAGGTGCTGTATTTAGTGTGTGTTTGTGTGTGTGTGGGAGGTTTACCCAGGAAGATGAATATCTTTCTGGCTTTCTAAACTGAATCGCCCTGCTTATCTCTCCCCTCCAGAGTCTTTCTCTTTCATATCACTCCTCTGCTGCCGCTCTCCTCTACCTTCTTTATATCCATTCATCCACTGAGTGCTCCTCCAAGTGATTCATCCGTCTATTTCGTTCTCCCTTTAATCCTCGCGCAGAACGGCATTTATAGTCTTTCTCAAGCCGATCCGTATCTGCAAACTCTTAATCTCCTCCTCTCTTCCTGGTCGTCTGTCACTCCTCCATGGCAGTATTTAAAAAAAAAAAAAAAAAAAAAATATAGCTCAGGTGGTCAATCTAAGGCTCCTCTTCCCCGGTGGAAACAGCCAATCGCATGGCCACAGACAGGTGGTCGGTGAGGCCGGCCAACTGGGTGACGAAGCTGAACTCCTCGATATCCTGCAGGAGGAGGGGCGGAGAACTGTCATCAAGTCTTCAGTATCTCACCTTCTATTCTGTACAACTTTAAAGTTGCCTTCATTTCAAAAGCACACAAAAATACAAATCACTAAAATAACTCAAATGTCACAGAGTACGTTTACATGCACACCAATATTCCACTATGATTCCGAATATGGCAATATTCCAAATTTGATTCAGGTCATGTAAACAGCATATTCTGTTTTGATATTCCGAATTAGGCCTTTTTCCAAATTTAGCATTTTCTGATTAAGACGTGTGATATGACTTTATTATTCAGGTTTTAGAAGCATTCTTTGGACATGTATACAGTGCATTCGGAATATGCATTTCAATCCGGGTTTTTAACCACAGTTTGCAACAGTTTACGGGCAGTTTACAGCTTACGGTCAGTTCTGTGTGTTGCTATGGTTATTGGACACAAACTAATCTCGCATTGCCAGACCTTCCTCCACAGTGCTGCGGAGGAGGGTTGTAGGGAAGATGTACAAAATGCCCTTATACGTCAGAGGGTTAACTTAAACTGTATTGTGTTAATTGTTTAAAACAAAATATATAAACATCTCGACTTAGTCAAGAGCAATAAAAAAATAAATTAAATAGGTGATGAAATTGGGTTTGTGGTTTGTTTATGAGGAAGCAAAACAACGATATATTAGTTTTACTTGTGTTGAGTGAAATGACTTTACAGTAACTCCAGTCTGGCATGAGGTGGCGCCAGGTGGCTGCGGTTTGAGAGACAGAGCGAGTCAGACAGACGGGGGAAGGAGACAGAGATGCTCTATGTAAATGATGTGATTTGATTTCCCAATCCTCTCCAATCCCTCACACAGACAGGCAGCCGTGACGGCGGTGCCCTCATTTCCTCTCAGCCGTGTTTCATTGTTCTCCTCTCTAGCTTTTACCTCTTTAAATCTTGTTATTCCTTTAACCAGTCAAACATTCTCCTGTGTAGAGGTGGAACGTAACGCATTACAATTACTCATGTTACTGTAACTGAGCATTTTTTTTTGGTGTACTTTTACTTTTTTAAAGTAGTTTTTTTTTATCTGTAATTTTGATTTTAATTTACAGTAAGTATTTTATGGTTTGAAGTATTGTACTCTACATTTTAAATCACATCCGTTACTGAAAAAAAAACTCTAACGTTGTTTTGTCAAAATATCTGTCAACAAACTCGAATCAAAATGTTTTTTGTCGCTTTTTGGACTTTTTTGTTGTTGCTTTTTTTGGCTTTTTGCCCTTATTGAAATCGCAAAAGACTGCGATTTAATTAAATAAGTATAAATAAGATACTAAATAAGTATAAATATAAAATATCAAGCTGAGGGTCCTGCCCCCAGGAAATATTGAGTGCCAAACACTTCATTTCCTGCATTCTGATACATTTTTGAGCACCAATTTATGTTGGAAAGATCTTTATTTAAGTAAAGGAAAACCCAGAATTCAGGAGGCAGGTGACAATTCAAAATATAGTCTGGGTTACAAAATGTTACAGCCTACCCTAGGCAACATTTTGGTGGTATGTATGTTTTTTTTTTCTTTAAACTTTGGTCTTGGAAAAGAAAGACAGACCGAGGTGTGCCTCTCAACACATACACAAACAAATATTATATTAAAAAGTAATTGAAATGTTAATCCTAATTTCGTGATGTAACATTTAGCCCCCAGGGTATAGTACAACTAACCTGGACTATGGGGTAAATTGTAACATTTCCATCCTTGTGTTTGAAAGTAAAACGTGCATGTTCTGTTTGGGGTTGCAGAGATAACAGCTACACCATTTAATAGCAGACACATGGAACTAGTTTTTATCACATTTTGAACGTGCTGGCTTAAAAGAGCTCCGAGATACAGACAGAAAATAAAATTTTTTTTTACAACTATCCCCGGTCTCCCCTACCATACCCGAGCAGAGTTGGTCGATCCGTGCCCGAGAAAACAAAAGTAAACCACTATTCAACGCAACTATGAGACATTTTTAACCGGTTAAAAATCTGTCTCAATTCAATCCTAATGCCACTATAACAGCAGTGGCTACTCCTCTCAATGATTTCCCAAAATCTTTTTTTTTTAAAAACTTAATGTTGAACCCTGTAAAAGGGGAAAACTGGATGTCATGGGTTTTAAGATTTACATTTTTTGTTCTCAATTTCAGATAATTTAAGAATGTTTTTTTTCCTGTTATCCTTGACTAAACCATACCAGTTTCCAGTCCGGCTGCAGGCCCTCGTCGCTGTAGAGCATGTAGTCGATCCGGCGTCCGTTGCCCTTCAGCGGGATCTTCCTCCCTTTCTGACTGCTGGCGGGACACTGGCTCTTACTTGGAGGAAACACCAGGTACTCCTTCCTCCCCTCCTCGTTCTCCATCACTCTAAGATATACACACAGGGATGGGGAAGGATAAGAAGAACCAGGTTTAGACAAAGGATGTAGCCCTGGAGTTGCATTGCAGAGACGGGTCCCGACGAGTGTACGTATGTGTGTGTGTGTGTGTGTGTGTGTGTGTATGTATGTGTACGTGTGAGTGTGTGTGTGTGTGTGTGTGTGTGTGACTTACTTTTGTAAACTTTCAGGTGAACTGACCTCGTCGTCATAAAGGCCACTGGGATCCAGTAAAGTACCTGTTGAATGACACATTCAAATGCATTACTGTTCAGGCAGATTCACATGCTGCTAATCATTTTATCTGAAGTCCACTCTACTCTTCACTTCTCAATAAATACCCCAATTAAATGTTAATTTTTTATGATTTTCCTTTATTTCCATGTCCTGCCCTTAAAGTCCCCAACCCTCATGGGTTTAAAAGACACCAACATGTCAGTTGCAGGGTTCAAACATTTCGTTACATTTAAATCGCCTGTTAGAAGGCAGAAGTTGTTATGCAGAGTTTAAAACATGCATGGAGTCAGAAAATATGCTGTTAGCAAGTCTGAGCATGCTTTCCTTGTGGATTGTTTGAAACAACAGAGTGTAAAATGTAATTTACCCTTGGGGATTAAAAAAAAAGTATCTCTCTGTCTCTCTCACACAAATGGGCCATTCAGGTGACACCGCCACCGCCGCACAATCCTGCGGCGAATTGCCGGATGTGTGAATGTCATTGTGCCCTTATACTTTCCCTCATTTTGCTCAGTGCCAGTGTATATCCCAATAGCGTCTAGTAAGAACTTCCTCGAGTCCAGTGAAGGACCCCCCAAAGACAGCAGTACTGTTTTGACAGTGTGAAAGTGGTGGGTCTGGTTCGTCAAATGTTTGTAACGTTCTGAAATCCAACAATCATTAATGCTTTCTACATTTAAAATTAAAATTCAGAGTTCCTACTTTACCCATTGCCTGTTTTCACTGCTGAGCAACACCAAACCTCTGTGTTGTGCTTTCACAGACGTGATGGGAGACATGGGATTGAAATCTGGGTCATATTTTGTTTTAAATATTTTGTATTGAAAGCATTTGTGCATTGCATTTATATGCAATATGGAACTCAAGCAAAGTATAACTTCTGTCTAATGTACAAAATAAAATGTTACTGTTTGTTTGAAAATTGTTCGAGTTCATCATTTAAGATAACCCTAATTCGTTCTAAATGCAATGTGTCTCATAATTCTGAAATCCACAGTTTCACTGGAGGAACTTCAGCTTTTTCCCCCCTTAATTTAAAGTACAAATCTGGGTCATATGTTGAGCAATTGTTGGGACGAATATTCAGATAGATGAACTGACACTTCATCTCCACTACCTGTTTTTCATTCGCAGCAACATACCTGCAAATATGGCCACCATTATCTTATTTCCGTACTGTGTTTATTGATCCTGTGTGCTTTACAATCCTCCCCTTCCAACACATTCTCTCTCCCATCGCGTCAAAAAGCGATGCTTGGTCAGGAGCCTTTGGTGTTTGTTATTACTGCAAAAATTCTCCTTTAGTGTCATATGTAGACGCGCTTGGTCGGGACTAAGCGTCACTATTTGACGCTCTGGGTCAGGAGGACGTATGTTAAACTGACATGGGGCACAAGAGCTGGACAGTTAGGTTTAGGGTTTTGGGTGGGGTTACAAAAATGTACGTTTCAGTGACACGCGGGACAAGAACGGGACACGAACTCCGGTCTCCGGGTGAAAGTCCTGTGTTGTTTAATTCATCCATGCCCCCAACCAACCTCCCTACGCAGATTTTTGGTCTTTCATGCCACTCTCTACCATTGTCTCTCTTAACACTACGTCATCTTACAGCGCCGCGGAGCTCCTGCACTGCCCGGTGCATTCTATATAGACGCTAAAGGTTGATTTTTAAGTCGGTATCTGACGAGTTGACTGTGAGAACGGGTTGCCCCCTCACTATGACAACCAGTTTTTTCCATCGAGTACAGCTGATCTTAAAGTACAACTTGGCTTTTTTTTAGATGTGGCGTCAGCAGACTTTGTTCTGAAAGCGTGTTTATGACGCTCGGACCACAATCCGTTGTCATCAAGCGGTGAATTCTAACAGCCAGAGAGAGACGAGCACTCAGAGTATCCTTTTGATGAAGAGGATGTGAGGCTGTGGACCGGATAATGTGTTTCAAATGCCCCATACGAAGAGAACCTGTGACCACTGTGAAGTTACTCCAGTCAATTCACAAGTGTTGGGAGCTCTCATGAAAAGTAGACGGCTGAAGCACAGCCGGCGCTTTTCACTGCTGTCTGCTGTGCTGCTTACTTTCAGCTTGTTTGGGAGTGTAGATCTACATGAGATTCCCTCTTTCAGGGAGTTAACATGACCTCAGTGTCTCTGTCCTCGTAACTTCTGGCATCACCAACAAGCTGTAGTATAATAAATAAATATTCTTTCACAGCAATTTGGACCACCACTCCTTAAAAAACATGGAAAGCCGCAGTTACTGTACTTGTTGGGTTTTTGGGTTGTGGTTGACATGTTTAATCTGACATCAAACAGGGCCTCAAACGCATCACTATCAGAGCCATGTCAGTTCTGAAAGGAGTAGATGATCAACAGTGAGATTTCTACTGAAACCTTTCATTTTCACAGCTTCAAACGCGTGACTTTACTTTCATCTCACTGTTTTTTTAAACTATCAAGTGGTCCCAGGTTAGCCCTAATTCCCACGTGATATGAATGCAGCACGAGCCCTGCAGGTTGTCTGCGTACAGTATTTGGCTGGCTGGGTGATCAGCATTAGGATGATTCCTTGAGCTCTGTTACAGCTATTCCTTGTTTTCTTATATTTAATAGTTGAATATTAACTTATTTATTTTGTTGCTGTTTTGTTTGAAATTGGCTGAATAAGTTTGATGATGATATCAGTATTACTCTCGCATTGCCAGACCTTCCTCCTCTTAGTCTGAGGACAAATCGCCGCTCATTTCATGCACATTTCATGAAAACTATCGACGCACCATCAGTACAAGCTCTGACAATAGCTGGCAGCCTGGCTCTCTGTTGGCCTTTTTAAGCCTGGCTGTTGTTTTCATTTAAGTCTATTCTTTTATGGATAAACTATGTGAAATGGGATCAGCTTTCTCCCATTTTCTTTCATTGATTCATTGATTCATTTTTCTTTCCTTGCCTCCTCCTTTTCCTCCTGTCCTGTCTAATAGCGACCAAACTACATGAGCAGATTTGTTGTCCAAATAAATAAGCCCTTTCTCTAAAACGAGCCTTTTCACTCTGTCCTGCCCACACCGTCCCTGAAATACCGCTGGCCTAAATAATGCTTCACATCCAGACCAATACCCTCCACTCTTTACGTCACTAATTCCCATGTATCAGCGCACTGTACTGGGTGCATTTTAAGTCACACAGTGGTTGCATCCTTATTTAGCCAGACAGAGCCAGATTAGAGTCAGCTCTGTATGGATCACCAGCTTTTTCTGAGCCACTGAGGCTATGGGTGTATAGCAACACCTGCGTTTCATAATGTAAAGTAGCTTTACTTTGTGAGGGTACGTTTGTGGTGTTGATGCTTCATCTGTGAAAGCGTGTATTAGGTAGCCTAGAAGTACAGTATATGCAAAAAAAACATGCAAGAATTAAATCCCCCCTTCCAATGCTATGTAGAGCCACTCGGCCTCATGCCAAAACACTTATTTATGAACCTCAATATCCAATGGAAAATAATCTCAAAATGAAAAAGCACAAGGGGGTGTCAACATAAAACACAGAGCTTTCAAGCCGGATTGCGCAGTTCACTTCACGGTGAAAAGAAAATACTTTCACCCAGGAAACACTTGTTTGTTCTTCGGGAGTGTTCAATCCAAACCACGATCTTTTTCCTAAACTTAACTAGTTGTTTTGGTGCCTAAACTTAACTGTCACACATACAGCCCACTTGTGCTGCAGCTATAGTGAGGCAAAAATGAGAACGCTTCAGGTGGCATTTAATGATCTTTCTCAAATGGCCAAGATGGACAAGTGCTAGAAATTTTATGTACAAATGTATTTGTCGCTTAACTTATTCAAACAATTTGATTATAATGGCTTTAACTGACCTCACACAGAGTGACACATGGTACACTTCTTGCTTTTGGAAACATGTTTTAATAACTTATATAACTTTTTTGTCTTGTCTGTGCTGTTGTGTTTTACATAGTTTTATACTGATATGGACCTGCGTGTCTAAACTAAGTTAAATTGAATTGTCATTGCTGCATGACGCTCACTGTTTCTGGCTAAACTCCACTACCACGGCCCCTGAAAGGACCGTCATCTGGCGGTGTCTGTAGCTGGCTCATAGTCACCTGTTGGCGGCTAAACAACTGCTGCTGGTAGCCGGTGTCCCGGAGCTCTGTAGCAGCTAAATACAACCAGCACCCGCCCGCTCGGATGTTCACGTTACAGCGCTTTACTTAGTTTAAAGTACTTCTATTTTAAGTATATAATGGTCAATTGGTGACTTAACATTGATGACTTTAAGGGGGTGGGTGGAGGGGGGTACATTTTGTCCACGCATCCCCCCCAGCAAATCGCACCCTGGCAATATGTGATGTGGCACAGTGTCTGTGCTTGTGTGTGTGTGTGTGTGTGTGTGTGTGTGTGTGTGTGTGTGTATTGTTACCCAGAGCCCATGGTTTGTCCTCCCCTGGCCCCAGGCGACATGGGTCCTTGTATTGAGTAAAAAGTGCATGCTGCTGCTCCAGCTTGTCCTCTGAAAAAACACAAGAGCACACATACAGTACAATTGTTCACACAGTTTAAGGCTCTGAAACACCAGTCCGACGGCCGACCTTCGGCAGAAAAGGCAGTCGGACTGACCGCCTCCCCGAGTTGGTCAAAAAAGTGCCTTGGAACACACCGAAGCGACGTTGACTTGAGCGTACTCTCTGCGTGTGCGTGAGATGTAATACGTCTCCAGAACAGCAGGCGCCGCTAATCTGTATTGTCGCTCAAAAAATTAAAACCGGCAGCTGATTGGACGAACGTGTCACGTGGGTCTGGCTGCTCCCGGATTTTTCAACCGGGCATAATGGTGGCTTGTTCAGAATACGATCTCATATTTTACCAAGATACTTCACCGAAACGTGTTTCTGAAAACATTTTAAGCGAGAAATAGGCCGTGCAGTTGCTGAATCTGTCTTCATTTCAGATCGACAAAGGTCAGTTTAACAGATTTTCGTCAGATTTTGAGAGGCGTTAGTTACCCTCATCCCACTCGTCATTTATGGGTTAGCGCTCAGATTGGCCATTGAGTCCAACTGTCCGCCTTCCGATTCAACATGTCAAATTGGACAAAATGAACGCCGACATCTCCGTCGTCAGTCGGAACACACCGAACAGACTCGAGTCACTGACCTCGTCTGACGGACGATAATCGGGTTGGTGTGTCAGTGCCTTTAGTCTAAAAATTAGAAAGGACTGACCCATCCCTGATTGTTCTTCCTCAGTAATTACAGGAAGTATTAAATAAGTAAGTAGACGATCAGGAAACCAAATAATGTGGAGCATTCTTGTCTGGATAAAATTATGATAAACGTCCGCCCCAATATTATTCTTACAAAATTACAAGTAAGTAAGACAAACGGTGCAAAAAATGCATTTTAAGTTTAGAAACGCTTTGAGTCCCACCCTCACTTGCCTTACAGTGGTGTGGTCCACTGCTTGGTTTTCTCCCTTTACGTTAACGGTACGCAGAAGTCCAGTGGGACTTGTGGGAAAGCTCAAATTGAGTCAATAATTGCTCTTAAGAAAAAAAGAATTATGTTTATTGTGTCCCCCCCATCTGTTAGATGAAATGTACGCCCATGAATGCGTTGCTATTTACTGGCATTGCTAACAATGGCTAACCTGGCTAGCTCAAACCCTGTAAGGTATTCCTATTTGTTGTACTGGAACGCGGTTTACTCGGGTGTGATGTCATTCCCAGCTCGGGCTTCTGAGCTACATGGAACGCAGCATTATTTTACCTCTGTAAGAGGTAAATAAACTATGAAATGTATGATAGATTTATCTAAATGTGTTTTTTTTTTTTTGATGTATAATCTCTTTTTGATTGTATTAGAATTGCACTATATGACTGTGATATGAATTAATTTAATTGAAACAGATATGAATTGCACTTATTTGTGGGGAAAGCAATAATCTTACGTTAATGTTGTTAAGTGTTATTGATGAGTCATGTGTTTCTACATTGTGTTTCAGCTTCAAGCTTTTGCCATTAATGGTACATATATTAATATTTTATTAGTTTCCCCTGTAAAAACCCTAGTACCATGTGCCAATCCTGTCTCAGAGCTATAAGAGCTCTTACATATACTTTTATAAATTATACATTATGGATAGGTATTCCTTAGGCTTCTTAGGATTTATACGTTATCTGGGCGGAAGAGATATCGAGAGATGAAACCTCCATCATGTTGGTGTGTGAACTGATCGGCATTAAAATAAAATGTCAAGTTTAGAATATATTGATTTAGATCGGACTAGTCTCGCATTGCCAGACCTTCCTCCGCAGCGTTGCAAAGGAGGGTCTCGATTTAGTCTGCAGAGATCTGAAGAGCAGTAAACCATCCGGCAGAAAATGAGGGACATCTGGCGGAATTTCCGGTGGTACCTGAACAATCCCGGAAATTAAACATCATCAATATAGACAAATGCATACCTGAAGAGCAGTTATCAAAGTTGAGATCTCCCAGGATGACATCAAAGGCCACCAGGTCTTCCAGCACCTTCTCTCCTTCACGTAGTTGGGACGATGATTGGCGAAACTCTGCCCCCCACTGGAGCAACAGGTCCAGCTGCTCACAGCGTACAGACGCATCACCTGGTGGACGGCGCAGTGTCAGTGGGGAAACAAATTAATACAAAATGTTTGCCATAAAGTCACGCAAGCATGTCTGAAGGAAACAGTCCTGACCTGATTTACAAAAGACAAAAGAGTAGGAGAGGATGGAGATCAGGTATGGGTATTACCAGGGGTATCGGACTGGGGGTGAAAAAAGGGACTGAGTACCCAAAAAGATGCTACAATGAATAGCTGTGAATGAGGTGCCCATAGATAACGCCATTCTACGGGGCCCAGAATTTTGAGCTACGCCCCTACAACACAACAGAGCACAACAATCCATCTTAATGATACAGTCCAATCTGTTGTGTTCAGAGACATCGGTTAGGATCTCATACGATGTAAGTCAAATCACCTTAATTCAGATAGCCCGACAATGTAAGATTGCCTCTGGGAGCTTTACAATTTGCATTACAACAAAATGCACAACCCTTTACATTATCACTAAACCCCTGATCAGGATTAGGCAAAACTCAAACAACAACACAATGGAATCAGGATATTACATGATATAATAAAACAATGGATGCCGATGATACTCTGAGTCACTGTCATACATTGATATAATAACGGCTTTACATGTTTTTATTCAATGCATTCTCATAGACCGGTTTGTATGATATTGTATGAAAACATCAAAATTACAGTGACCGATGGCCGGTCACATGACATTTAAGTTTAGCCGAGAAAAGGTGACTGTCATGCGGCGACTGTTAAGGAAAAACTCAGGAGCAGCTTGACTTCTGGATACATTAAGGTTTGAGAGACTTTGATGACTTATATACAAGCATTTATTAATGTCGATCAAAGAGAGATTAAGGTAGACAGTACAGTGTAACCACGGTGTGTTAGCGTGCAGTGTCGTCCTCAACTCTGAGGGTCTGTGCCTCTTCCCTGATGCGTATATCTCTCGCCCAAGCTGTCAAGTTTGTGTTATGCCAAGATATATACCTTGTCTTTTCTGCTTCTCTTCATAGTCGTCAGATTCATCATACAAAAACTGAGATACATTTGTTTATTGTGTCTTTTTCACTCTAAAGAAAATGTATGTTATGTTACTTTATTTGAACAGGGACAATATAAAGAACATGTAACAAAGAGAGACATAATGTACCGGGTCTTAGCAAATTGATATTTTCCGCCAGTAATCGCTGGGCAGGTAGGTTGAATAATAAAATAGTAAGAAAGATTAGAAATTATAAGAATATTAGACATTTAACAAGTACAAAATACACCCCACCTCCAACAAACTGCACAAGACTGTCCCTCACTCAAATGACAATTTTTGTTTCTTTCCTTACTTGATGACACTTATCTATTGTGTTACTAATACTCGTGGCATAATATCAAGTCGATTGTGGAGCTATTTTGCTTTGGCAGTGTTTTCTTGTGTCCACCCCTGAGCGAGAAGGGAGGATGGGAACAGAGGGAGGCGGTAGGTGAGAGCGTGAGAGAGAGAAATAACAGCTGAATAGCAGAGAGTGTGAGAAACAAAGAGGTGTTAAGATATTGCTGGGTGAGTAGGTGGCTTTGATTACTCTCAGCTCCAGCTCAAGTACGTGTGAAATGTAATGTTTTTCCCTTCTTTTTCTGTTACTGGATCACTAATCACTAGAGATAGTGCTGGCTCTACATTTGTGTGTGTGCGTGTGTGTCCATTCTGCTTGGCTTTCTGTGTGAAAACTTGGATGATGTTTATTTAGGGCTGAGTAACATAATAATTTAAATATTTGTAACTCAGCAAAAAATCTTATTCTAATAGAGTGCCAAAGTAATAAGCATGATTAGTTTAGTCCACCCCCGACTATATAGGTAAAATATGGCATGACAGTCTTGTTCCAAAGAATCATTTGCATTAGGGCTGGGCAATAATTCAATATGATAATTTATTGTCTTTCAATGGAATCATATCGTGATGATATCATATATGGAGATATCGAGATATGCAAATTTTAATTACAAGCACATACTAACTCAATTTTCTCCGAAAAACTGTTGTGAAACATTTTGAGGGAATATCATTTGAAGAATTGCAGATTTATTTTACCATAAGACTATTTTTGTGCAAGCATGTAAACATAATAATTTCACTTCCTTTGTTTACCACATTATTGATGATTATTTATCTAAACTATCATTGTGTAAATATTTTGTGAAAGCACCAATTGTCAACCCTACAATATTGTCGCAATATCGATATATTTGGTCAAGAATATTGTGATATTTTTTCCGTATCGCCCAGCCCAGCCCTACTCTACATCCAGATGAGCAAAGCTGCCTTCTGTAGCCCGTCCTCACCAAGAAAACGGCCTTATGGGTCGATTATACGAGCAGCTTATAACGACCCACCCACAATTAAGTTTATTGTTAGGACGCAACTTCTCTGTTTTCCTAGTTGAAAAATACAAGCAGCCAGTCAGAGATGTGTAGTCTGGATTAAGAATGGGGATGTCATTTTACTGTGCCATAGCCAGAAAATAGCTAAATTCATAAAAAATAGCAATAAAAATAACTGCCTCAAACATGGTAAAAATAAAGTAATATCAACATAACTCCCTACAACCGCTGCTGCAGCTTCCATGAGGAGTCAGTGAGACACATATGTCGGATTGGTCAGGGCCCAAAAGAAGATATCCTCCCCTCCCAAACAATCGACTAACATGATTAGATGTCAGGCTGAAGATTAAGTGAAAATGAAATGGTGGTGCAGTGTGATTATCAGGCCTCTGAAGAACACAGCTTCATAGGTTGTATTTTTCGAAGAAGGCAGCCCTTTCTCAACAAGGCACACAGCTAGGATTTCTATCAAAATGACATTCTTTTTTAAGTTGTGTGAAACACGGCTGAGATACCCTTAACTCTTGAGGTGAAATTATTAATTATTTTGACTAATAGTTAAGATCAGATGATGTTGAGTGGATCACAGACTGGTTATGTCAAAGTTTAGTCAGAAGGCTGTTTTGAAACCATTTAAACATTATTTTTCAAATGCTATAAAATTGAACCCCATATTCAATGGAAGTATTCATTCATTTTACCTGCGAAGAACGTTGTATCCATACAACTTGCATCCATGCATCCATGGTTTTTTTGGGCAATTTGGTTGAACGAAAACCAAAATTTCTGATATTAAAAAACTTAAAAAAACGAGTAAAATTTGACCCGAGGACAATACAAGGGTTAAAAGGACAGTAAAACGCAATAAGTTGTGAGAAAAAAAAAATCAATGCATTTCAGTTAAATGAGTGAACTTACAGATGTGGTATAACAGTTGCAGTGAGGATTTGAATATGTTGAAAATAATTAAATGAACAAATATCAAATAGGCTGTGCATTGTAAAAATGGTACAGTGAGCTACAGCGTCATCCTTTTGGTTATATTATTACTGCTAAACTTTTGGTTTGTTGCTTTTTTTAATTGCTTTTGTGAAATTATTTCCAGACTGTAAAAAACACATCGAGGAAATCCTTACTACTGATGCTACTACCAGCACCCTTCGTCAAGAAATCTTTTTCACACCCGACATCATGACAGGTGCCGAGGAAAAGAACAGCATGCAGAAATAAGAAGAAACACCTGACACACTGCACTTCCAAATCAAAATAAGGGTTTACCGCTTACAGTAAGTGTAGTAATGAAGATACTATACTATACTCAAAAGAGAATCAGGTCTCCCCCCCACCCCGCTCATCCCACTCCCCCTCCCCCAAAGGCTTTACGTTTGATGTATCTTTAGAAACAGCCCTGGCACTGCTATTTTTAGACCTGAGAGAAGCGAAGAGCCCAGAATAGCAGGCGAAAGGGTAGGGGGGGGGAGAAGTGTCTTTGGTAAAAAATGAGGGAGGCATCGACCAGAGGCTTTAAATAGGGCCGTGATGCCGTAAACAGCTTGAGCCAGTCGCCATGGGAACAGCAGCAGGAGGAGGCACGCAGAGGTTTTGATGCGCCCATTTATCTAGCTATCTGGACACACACACACACACACACACACACACACACACACACACACACACACACAAACACAGAGCTAAGATGTTCTTCGCTCTCGCGCCTTAAAAATGTCAAAGGCAATGTCATGGAAATCATATAAATGCATTCATGTGTGCATTTACGTGTGCATGTGTCCATGTGTGTATTTGGGACACAAAGTGACAGAGAGAGTGTTTGAACAGCTGTAGAACATGTCACTGTACCTTCTATGGCGTGGAGGTGCGTACACGTGAGATATCCCACAACCCTTTGGTCCTGATGGGAGGTGCCCACGTGAACCTGTAGGGAACCAGAGACAAACATGACATTGTGTTACTCCACCAAGTTCAAACCAGCAACATGAACTGAAGCCCACTGAACAAGTGTGTTTGCGTATGTAAAACATGCCAGGTAACAACGCCAATTAGATCACACAAGGCAAGGTGAAACTTTATTGATTCCTGTGGGGAAACTCATTACAGCTGTAATTTAATTGCAGCAGTTAGGGTGTGCTGCATAACAGCAGTGGGGCAAGAACATGAACTAGAGCGATCTCCCTCAGAAGCCTGGCCCGGGTACAACAAGACTAGACATCGGCCTAGGCTGTCCTGTTCGCGCTCACAATAGGATATCAGATCGTAAATGTTGAACATGTTTAATATTTGCATTTGAAATAGGTACGGACAGATTAGACATCCTAGCAGATCGGGGGATGTACACTTTTAAGATACCTCACACCACAGGAAAATCTGGCAAGATAATCTTTAGAACAATTAAAAAAATCGGGCATGTGCTGACTATTGTCAGGAGGGGCGAATCTGGCCCAAAATTGGCTTGATTCTCTTGTGGTGTGTACCTGGCATTAGGGTTTATTTAGCTAGCCATCTTTATGTCCAGCAATATTGTTTATCACTGCTATTGCTAACTACCCGTTTGTTTTCTTGTGGATAAAATATAAGCACATCACTGTGTCGGTCAGTCGGCCCACCCACTTTTGTCCAGACTGAAATATCTCTGTTGATGGATTGAATTTTGGTACAGAAATGCATGTCCCCCTCAAGATAATTGTAATGATTAGAAATTGCCATACTTATTGCAAATTATCGAATGTTAGTAGGCTACTTTTCTAAGATGAGCAATATGGTAAAGATTAAGCATGTTAGCATTGTCATTGTAAGCATGTTAGCATGCTGAGGTCAGCATTTAGCTCAAAGCGTCGCTGTGTCTAAGTGCTGCTAGCTGGTTGTGACTTACTTCTACGTCTTGTTGTTCAACACAGGATTTTAGATAATAAAAAACTAGCAGACAGTAATAAGAACAAAAGAAATGTAAAGGCTTTCATCACGTAGACATATTCTGAATTAATGATATAAATTTATATTATTGTGCCAAAAGGAAATATTGTAAGCAGCTAAAAACATTTGCATGGTATTTCCAACATAAAAATGATGTTGATTAATATTTTAAAAGAGAACAAATCTTTGATTCCACCCTGTCATTCGCAGTGTTGACATTTTACGCTGCATTATGAATGGTCTGCCATTCCCAGGGGCATGGAACATTTTCAATCAGCAGGGAAATAATAGAGCTATTGATCAGTGTAAACAAAAGGTACAACTCTTCCACACCAAAACCATCTGACACAACTTCTGGTATTTTTCTTTTAATGCAAGTTTCTTTGAATAAAGCTCCATTAAAATATTATATATAATATAGATGTATGTGCATTGGAGTGAGTTTATAACTTTCACAGATAAGTAATCTTATCAATAAAACTAAGTGAAGTAGAGAGAGAGTAGATGAAAAATGCATTTGTTTGGAGTGTCCATTCTTGTGAAATGTCCAATTGCATAATTGAAATGAGTGAGCAATGTTCTGTAAATACAAGAGGCAGGCTGAATCAATCAGTGTCAGCTAAAGACAGAGCTGAAGATTTTATTAAACATGTCCTCTTACGCTTTACACGTACTTCTTCACAACCTCAATTTCTCCATTCCCTGAGCAGCAGAGTGAGAGAGAGCAAAGCTGCAATAAATTGAACGTCACTCCAGATTTAATCAGACACCTTTAGCATTGGTGTTGAGAAGTCCTTCAGCATCACAGAAACAAGACATGGAGGATGGTGGAGGCTGGCAGCGCTGAAGTGCCGGTGGGTGGATGCAGACTGAGGCGGAGGAGGAGGAATAAAGGGTTGCAAAGAAAGGGAGATGGTGATTGTGGGGTGGTTAGTTTGAAGTGGGAAGGCGTCTGGGTGAAGCACATCTATAACAAGACAGAATACATCCTGTCAGAGGCCAGCTTAGAGACAGCCTTGGACAGAAGTATTGTATGAGGTAAACTGCTCTTAATATAGCGTTCTATCTTCATAATCACGGTGGGATATTTGTAAAGCCATATAATTAGTACTAACTAATCTAAGTAACAACCCACACTGCTAAATGTTATATATGTATTGTATGAAAAGAGACTATTGTCAGTAAGAAGATTCAACATTCAAGCCATCCAGTGTTGTGTCAGCCTTTTAACATACAGCATTCACACCACAATTTCTTCAGAAATTGCATTCTGATGTTTAGCCAGTTAATGAAAGCTTTTAAATTCGCTGTGCTCAAAGCTTGCGGTCTGGCGAGGTTTTTTACCAGGAATAATCCTCTGACAAACTTTGTTTTTACCAGGAGAACAGCTGGCCTTTTTGTGTGGATTTTGCATGCTCTCCCCTGTGCCTGCGGGTGTTCCAGTTTTCTCCCAGAGTCCAAAGCCATGCAGGGTAGGTGAACTGGTGACTCTAAATTTCACATTGGTGTTGATGTGTGAATGGTTGTCAGTATATATGTGTTAGGGGCTGTTTGTTTTTTATCTAAGGGGCTACCGGAAGAGTTTTGGTATCTTTAGTCAAAATAGACTTGACCCTCCCTTCGCCAGCCATACATTTTTCTATGACCCTCCAAAATGATTGGGAAAAAGGAATGACCCTCTCTAACAATTTATTGATGCCTTCTGTACTGGTTTGCGCTTGGCAAAGATGTACAGATGCCCACTGTCTTTTTACAACCATGACATACATGTCTTAACCTCTGCTTTCTCATATTATACATCACACTCCACTGTTGTGGTGGCCATTTCAGTAGATTTACTAACTAACATTGTTGTGGAAACAGAATAAGCATGGAAACTAAATGCACACTTACTGCATTACTTCAAATACTAAGTTACTCCTCTAGTAAACTAGTATTCACATGAAATAAAACAATAAAATATTGAGACAATTCAGCAAAGGACACTTGGAAATAACAATTCAACACTGGTTGCTATGGTCACTAGGCTTCCTCAGTCATTGTATATTTTAGCACATAGGTAAAGCTGCCAAAGCTGAACATTATCCAAAACTCCATTTCTCATACGAGCATCAATTTGGGAGCTTGCATGCTACCACTCCTTCCTTCTCAAATTCCTTGAAAAGGCTGTCGTTTGCACAATTGCAATACAAATACAATTTCAAAATACAATTTCGGGACCCAGGCGTGGAGCTGTTTCCGTAGCGAAAATTGATGTCTAATTGCAAATTTGGTCCAGCTGTTCAGAAGCTCCACAGTCTGACTTGACAGCCGGCTGGTGCTTGCCGGGGTCGCTGGCTTGCTGCCCGGCCTGTCCACCTTCACAGACCCGCTGTGAGCTGGCTGGAGCTCTCTCAGGAGACTCGCGGAAAAGAGGCGTTCCCCGATCTTTTGTTCAAATAACTCAACACACATATCCATTATAAGATTAACTGGAACCTGTGGTTTTTT
Organism: Zingel zingel; assembly: GCA_023566125.1. Classification (NCBI taxonomy): domain Eukaryota; kingdom Metazoa; phylum Chordata; class Actinopteri; order Perciformes; family Percidae; genus Zingel; species Zingel zingel. The sequence continues at coordinate 25,136,399 of CM042320.1, forward strand.
CGAAGTTATAATGCTCCACGAGAGATTGCGGGCGTAACGTAACAAGCTCGCTGACTGGGCTGTCACTCACACACCGGCCACGGAGCAGGCAGAGGAGAGGGAGAGCAGCATCTGACAGGGCAGAAAGATACCTGTCTCCCCTTGACAGTCTTGTAAATAAATTATAACATGTATATTAGATCTCTCAGTCTTCCTCTATCATAGGCGCTGATTTATGTTTTCCTACGTGGCTGCCCACAGACGCACGCCCTTTAAAAAAAAAAGTAGGCTAGGCTAGTCAAAAAATGTTTGCATTTCAGATCCTTAGGGAATGGACAGCGGCTGACACAAACACACACTTCTATTAACTCGATAATAAAGCCGTAAAGTAGGCTTTCAACTCAGGACAGCGCCACTTCTCACAAATACAGATTGGATTGGAGATGAGAAGTTTAACTGACACGTAACCGCCATCAGCGCTCACACGCTCCACTTAGCACCAACTGCAATGTTTAATTTTAAATGAATGTAGCCTACTGGCAGTCTGGCACACGTGGATGCTCAGTATTTTCCATGGGTGCTCAAGCTCGAGGCAACGTGAAACCTTTCAGCTAGTCAGCTTCATTATATTCCATCTTCATGTCAGTGACGATACTTTGGCAACAGGTGGAACAGTTAGCTATAGGGTTGCATTCTCAAAGAAAGCAACTCTAAACTCGTGTTGCGATTTTTGTTGGGTCAGACCCACCTGCTAGCGATGGGGGGCCGAGACTGAGAGCTACATGGAAAAATATGCACCAAACAAGCCACTTTGAAATGTTGCTATTTTCATGAATACAAAAGTTGGGTTTTGCATTGGTCTCTGACGCTGAGAGCCACTGACCAGGCGTCCGTATTTTACGAGTTGGGAGTGAGAACGGGTTGGTCCAATGTGTACCCAGCCTGAGAGCTGAGATACACCCCAGCACCCTGCGACCCTGAACACAATACGGTGATATACATAATAGATGGATATATGAATGAAGACTAAGAACAGGGTAATACTGTAACCCCTATCTTCCAGCAAGTGCGTCTGCATTCCGGTGGCACCACGACCCCCACGAGCAATCGCGCCCATTCAGGCCATTTCCTTTAAAATATGAATACTTGCTTAAGGTAGAGTTAATTTATCTAACTACTATGATTTTTGTCTGCTCACTAGTCCTTAACTTCCCTGCTACCTCCACTGACTTCTTTCACAGTGACTTAAAAACATGCTTGTTGCGTGACCCTCTCATTCAGTCAAATCAAGTGCATCATTTACGATCAATTAAGGTCTACTTTAATGGAAAAAGTCAGCATTTATCTCTCTGGTGAATGAGCTCTGGTGTTAAAGCACCCCACTAAGGAGAGGACTTCCATATAGACAAATGGAGACTGATTGACAATAATGGGATGGCTGTTTTGGCTTTGTTTCTGTGCAGACCTCCTAATGAAAAAATCTAAAAGGCATTAGCCTGATTAACTTGACTCTGATACCAAACACAAAGCTCACGTTGCAGACTGAAGTTCAGTTAATACACATCACAGCAAAGGCCACACATTTACCTCCGAAGATTTGGGCACTAATTTAATTTCTATTAATGGAATGAATGTTTTGTGAGAATGGGTGGGGTAGAAGAGCAAAAAAGATCAGATGGTACGTTAACTTTGCTAATAATGTTGCACAAGATGTGACTCAATAAAAATGGATGGGACTGTGTTGGTTTACTGATAACAGCTGACCCAGGCAGACCCCAAAAACCTTTAGTGTATACTATATTTTACATGTTTCCATACATAATACATATCACAGCTTTAGTAATCCATATTTAAAGGAATGGTTCAACATTTTGGGAAGTAGCTTAGCATAAAGAAATAAGAGTGCCAAAATGTCCAATCCATAAATGTTGGCAGGAGTCTTCTCACTCATCTACTTTTACTGTGTTAAAACCATAAAAGTAATACTAAAACCCATATTTGTCTCCATTACATAATTACATTAAATGCTTTTTATTTCTCAGTTTGGGTAAATCTCACCATAGGGATCATTAAAGTTTCATGTAATCATCTTATCTTTTTTTTTTTTACCCTCTCTCCAACTCTGTCCTCATTCTTTCCATTTCTATTGCGCCTACTCTGCCTCTTCCTTCCCCTCTGCTCTCTCTCTATCTTCATGCCGCGCTCTGTATTAATATTTCAGGGGCTTATGCATGCTTCAATAGGTGTGTGTGCACCCTGAAACTGACAAGAGGCCTGAGGGGATTCTTATATGTGTGTATATGTGTGTGTACACACACTCATGCATACAAGAACGAGTGGACTTCCAATGTGTTTATATTTTCTGTGGTCTATGCAGAAGATGAAGTATAGATGATGCCAATGTTAACTGGAGTTCTGCATAGTGACTTTTGGTCATGAAATAGGAAAGCAAGTTCTGTCAATAAATTGAGTTGACATTGATAGTTAACAGAGGTTCTTTTTGGTCATTTAAGGCCAGGGGTGGCTTTGGGGAAATCTCCCATTGATTTCCATTCTATCCAATCTAGTGTGTCCCTGTTTTGAAACCTAATCCGTAGAAATGCATTCAAACTGTGTATTTACACACACACACACACACACACACACACACACACACACACACACACACACACACACACACACACACACACACACACACACACACACACTCTTCAACCATGCACTTAGTAGTTTGAAATAATTATAAGAGGGGATAAATGTTGAGACTGAAAAGCTTTAATTACAGAGCCAGCGCTGGCTCTCTCTTTAGGGAATTTTTTTTTTAATTAATATGCTATCTCTGCCTCTCGCTGCCTCTCTCTCTTTCTAGTGCGTCACTTCCCCACAAGAGACAATTCAGATTTATGTCGCTGACCCGCTGCTGCTCTCCAGGTAAATAGATCCATTGGGAAATAATGAGCATTTGTGTGTGCCCCGAGTTATATTTTCTCGAGACTGAATTCATTCAAGAAGAACAGCATTTACATTCATCATAATTGAAATAAACCAGGCTGGGAACACTAACAGAGGATGGCTGAAGGCAACATCATGGGTTTATTTGGTATAAAATTCAGTTAATTGTAATAATTAACATAAATCATGTTCTAGATACTTTAACCCAAACTGAAATAAAGCAATAAGGAAAATATAAAGGCCGTTGGTTACTTACATTTGATCACAATAATGGAAAGGTTAATGTAAAGGTTGCTAAACGACAGTGGTCACAACTGAAGCCACGTGTAAAACTCTAACTACAGTCTGCATTACCAACAGTCTCTGAGCTAAACAGTTCACATCACCTGCTGAACTCATTCACAGTAACACAACTCTTCACACACGTCTCAAAACAGGCTCAGTGAGCGACACACTTTGAACAATCCTCATCGAGACAACACACAGTCACTCAGAACACACTGAGTAAAAACACTATAATCAAACACCCAGGGGTCGGCCTAGAGGGGGGGCCCGGGGTGAAATCTCTTCTGTTTTGAATGTGTGGTTAACAGTTTTGACAGCAGAGTGTTAGCATTTGAACAAAGTGCTTGTTGTGCAGGTTGTGGCAGGTTGTGGGATAAGTCTGTAGGGTTTTGAAAACTGTATTCAAGTAATGAAAAACGAACTAGAGTTTGGTTCACATGAACTGCTGCTGTGCAGACTGTAGTTAGAGTTTTGCACATGTGGCTCCAGTTGTGCCCACTGTTGTTTAGCAACCGAAAAAGACTGTATTTACAACTACTTGGTTAAGGTCAGGGACAGGCCATGGTTACAGTGAACCGAAAGGCGAACATTAATTGCAGGCCTGTGATGGAAAAGCAAAATATGATCTACTGTCACTTAGCTTTCACCTCGCTACAGAAAGACACACTACTTTCTACATTGGCACTGAATGTTGGCATAATCTTGAGGTGTGGAATTACGCTTCACTGTCCTGCTCTGTGGCCAGAGTCCTTCAGACTTTTTGTTAATATACTGTGCAAGACCATGTGACAGTATTTCTATAGTTTAATTTACTCTTAGTATCTAGAGCAAGGCCGCCCAATTTAGCGCCTGCCTGCCGAGTTTGGCCAATGCTCCCTTTGTTTTGGCCCACCATGGCATTTGACATCCTCATGCTTATTCTCCTTATTTTGAAAGTGCTGTAAAATCCTAACTGCAACGACAACAAAACTTAAATTTTATGCAGCTAAAGAGAACTAGTACTAGTAAGATTTATGGCAATGTAAAGCACAGTGCTGGTAAACTGCCCTATTAAAGCTATAGTGCGTAGTTTCTGTCGCCCCCATGAGGAATTCTAAGCAATGACAACAAAACGGCGCGTCTACGTGATCCAAGCCTTCCATGAACGCGCACAGTCCCCCCCCCCCCTCCTCCACGCAGTTGCTAGTAGCCAAGGAGGACAGAGAGAGTTGTGTGGAGCTGATAGTCTTAATTAGCTTTGTAGCAACTCATTTGGCAATGGCTAGAATGTAACAGACATTCATTAATATAAAAGAATTACTCACTTAAGTTTTAAATTAACCCTAAACTCATTTTAAGCACCAAAACAAGTCGTACAAAACATCATAAGTTAAGGTTTGTTTTCAAAAGAGATTTGAGGAATTTCAAAAAGCGAACTTCAACGTTTTACCTTCAGCGCCAAATTATCGCTGTACACGTTGCTCTAGAAAAAATGTGGGCATCACTATACAGCTGAGTTTGTTCTGAACATTTTGATGTAAAACATACAGGGATCAGTTATATGCAAATACCTTAAAAATCTAAATTTAAGAAGATATGTGAAAATACCTTAGACCTCAGAGGGTTATATACGGAAATTTGATCTAAAGAATTACAACAATTACAGTATTATTTAATATCAACATTTATTTTTGGCCCGTGGCCTTCCATCTAGATACATTTTTGGCCCTTCATATAAAAGAATTTGGGCACGTCTGCTCTAGAGGATTTGGTGTTCTGGGGTTTTCTGTTCCTTGTTTCATTCATTGTTTGAGTTTCCTGTGCTTGTGCTTTGTGTACCTTATGTGTCCCTGTAGCCCTGCCCAGCATGTCTTCCATTGTACACCTGTTTTGTGTCCAGCCTCGTCAGTCTGCCTTTGTGTTACCAGTCCTCGTTGTCTTGTTCCTCCTTACTCCAGTTCCCTGCACACTCCAGCTGTGCCTTGTCTGGTGATTAGCCCCTTCTTTATTTATTCTGTGTGCTCCTTTTGTCTGGTGTTAGTTCGTCATCGTGTTTTGGGTCAAGAAGTTCTGCCTGTTTCTTGTGCTCTGTTTCTCAGTGTTCCTGCTTTTTCCCTGTTTTGGATTTATTATCTGCTTGGACTGTAAGTTTATTTAAGTCATTAAATCAACTGAAACTCCACCTTGCTACCACCTCATCTTATTTTCTATGTTTGGCCCTAACCTGACCCTCCTAACAAGTGACATAATTACGCAATATGGACATAATCCCTTGGGATAAAATGATGCTTAGACTGATGTTTTAATAATAATAATAATAATAATTAATGGTTGATAGGTCAAAATAATTTCCCTTTCCCCACAAAAAAATTATTAGAAGACGATCTAAATTGAAATATGAAGTTTCAGTTGTCTATATCCACAATGTTCCATTTAGGTGTGACAATGCCCTAAAACTGTATAAGGGTCAAGGCTCTGTTTCGCAGAAATATGAATATGCACTCTCTTCGTCAGATTTATACAGCCATGCACACATGGTTCTGCTCTATAAATCTCAGCTTTTATGAAATTTTTCTGAAAATGTGCATTAGCTTAGATGTAGACACAAACCATAATCATCTGTTTGCATGTCATCTGGCTCCTGATGTCTGGTAGCTCCTAACTGTGGCACAGACACTTTTATGATTAGAGTGTGTTTGAAGTAAACAGAAGAACTGAGTAGTTAGCATCAACATTGATAGCTTAGTTGCTTAACGGATATTTAAAAAAAGAGTACAGAAAACCAACAGAAATTCCATGGAAGATGATTGGAGTAGCGTCCACAATGTTTTGACTGACAGGTGATGTCTGGGGAAAGTGCAAAAGCACGGCAATGAGTGCACACAACACCAAGTTGAAAAAGGAAGAATTCTAAAGACCATCACTGTACAAATGACGTCTCACTGAGCTTCCTTGTTTGTGTTTGATATGAAAGAACAAACTGTATCTGGTAGCTGTGAAGCGAAACGCAGCGTGAACATCAGGTACAGCAAATGAACTGTATCTAATGAGATGCATCCCAGCTGGCGGCCAAGTGAACCGGAGTGCTGAGTAGTGAAGAGCAAGAATGACCAAAGGTTCATGGAGAGGAAGCGAGGGTTCACAAAAAAGATGCTGCCTTTGGAAGGCTGCCAAGGTATCTAGAGAATGGAGAAGGGGCAAGGATTCGAACAGCCGGCACATGAAAGCCTGCAGCTGGCTGCGAGAACTAAGGAAGGGCTAGCAACAGCCAACGTAGAACAATGTTTTAGAGATGAGAACAACAACAATATACAGACTTAAACACATGTCTGACTCATGCCCGCGGACGGAACCCGGCCACTTGCAAATTTTGATCGGGCACGCACATCAATTTGAGTTCTTAATACATTTTGGCGAACCTAGATGTACACCAAACCAAAAAGACAGGAAACGGCAATTATTCGACACTCAAAGCAGAATTGGGCAGATTTACCGACTTTGAGACTCTGAAAATCTCACACAACTGAGGCCTGTACTACGAATCAAGATCAACATGCCCTGCATTTATTTCAGTTACCCGGCTTCACTAACCCTAAAAACCGCGGTCCTGCATAACCTGTGTCGCGATGCTGGTTAACAACTAGTTCAATCAACCCAGGGTTTCCCAATCCAGCGGCGCGCGTTCACATAAAAGAGGCGGGGTTTGCACAGTATGACCAATCACAAACATCTACCAGAGCCGCATATTTTACATAAGAAGAGCAAACTATAATTCTACATAAATATGAAGAACACAGACACGGTTTTGCAGGCAAAACGCAATACAGTCGTTGCTTCCTAAAATGGGAGGAAAGCTGGCAAAAAAATAGCCGACGCTGTAAATGCATAAATCACAACGCTTATTAATATCACTTCCCCATCAGTCAGGACCAAGATCTGACCATAATTACACGTGTGCTTTCCATAAACTGTCGTTGCTTTAGCCTATTATTACAGATGCAACCCTGGCAGTGGTAAGCGATTGTGAGAGCAAATAAAATATATAAAAACATAATTCAAACCGCTTTGGGCATTGGCAACACACGGCTCAAGATGCCGATAGCCTATATGTAATTCCCTCAGATTAAAATGTATATATTTTTCATAAAAATACCCATCAGGGAATGTTAACGGGGTTGTCGGTCTCTAAATGTTTTAACTTTTATGAGCGCATCCCTCTCTCTCTCTCTCTCTCTCTCTCTCTCTCTCTCTCTCTCTCTCTCTCTCTCTCTCTCTCTCTCTCTCCCCCCCTCTCCGCGCACCGAGCTCCGCCTGATTTTAACGTCCTAATTTCCACCGGTTGCGGTGATGCCGTTATCAATCGAATGTTGATTGGTCAGTAGGCGGTGCTTATACACCAGTTGATCTCTAATCTCCAACATAACCATAATGCTCCCGACCAGGTTAGGTGTTCAGCATAAGTTACCACGGCGATTGAACCCGGTAACAACTGATCCACCGTCGTGGTACAGAAAACCCTGGGTTAAACCTGAAGTTACCTTGTTAATGCCAAATCTTGGTCCGTAGTACAGGCCTCTGGTCAGTTTGCAAATTCAGACCTGTGAAACAGGTTGTTGTGAGTCGGCTGTGTGGTAGCCGGCTTTTAAAAATGTAATCATTGGTTTGCTTGATTTGCTAAACTCCATGATGGCTAAAGAACTATTTTGCTGATTTTTTTTAGGGCTTTATGTCGACCAAAGCTATATGAGAGGTCAAAGATACTTGACTTTTTCAAAATAAAAGCATGTCAATAAACTAGACATGTCTGGCCCGTAATGTGGTTCTCATTTTCCTGTGTGGCCCATAGTGAAGTTGAGTTTGACACCCCTGCTCTAAAAGCTCCTTTAATATTGATGGTTGGGAGTGAGCACGGCACAATACATGACTCAAAGATCAAAGAGGACAGTCACATTCTGACCACAGACAGTGGTTACCGTCTCCCTCGCTGTAGGCTGTAATGACAGTTATACGCAACAGATCTGACCAGGCAACCTGATTGGTCGACTACACATTTAGGACATTTATACTGCTTAACGGAACCATCTCTGCAACAACTGACCAATCTTAATCTGCAAATGAAGACCATGAAATCTGAAGAAAAAAACCTATTAACTCTATCTTTATTAAAGATTATTTTAGTAATCCTTATTCACAAGGTTGAGAATGAACGTTCACACTTAAAATGAGTTGTTTCTAGATGTTTGACAATTACATTTATGATAATCTCAAATGTGTCCATTTTGTGCTATTTTGCTCATGGTACAGGGATAAGATGTGCAGTTAAAAAAAAAAAGAAAAAAAATACGCAGAATTCCAATCAATCCCACCAAAATGATTTTTAGTAATACAAGCCTCAGCCTATTATTCACCGGTTGCTCATTTGGAATAAAAAATTCGAGAGTGATGGAAAACAATCTACAGTATAAAAGCAAAGGTGCTGGAAGCCGATTGTCAGTTGCGGTTCTACACCATTTCAAATGGAGGGGCCAGGCTGGGGCCACATGCAATTTTAGGGGTACCAAATATATTAAGCACAAGGGTTACATACCAAAAACCCTCCACAGGTTACACACAAGAATAGTCATTCAGAGTTTACCTGTTTTAATTATCACTACACATTCATTATTTCCCCTCTTTGGGGATAAAGGTGTGGTTCAAAATGTATGAAAATATTTTACAAAGTTACAGGGGCCAGAGGGGGGTCTATGCGTAATATTAACGGGGCACTGGCCACTCTTGGCGCATGTCAATCATGCTGGATTGGGAGACATGTGGGTCTAAATTAGCATTTCCTGGAGAATCATTTTGTTTTCACATTGTTTGCTTTCCTTCCCTGTCAGTTGTCAGTAGAAGCAGCTTGCATTGAGACATGTACATGCCAGCTGGCTGACAGCCAGCTTGTCACAGGGACCTGGAACGACCTCATATACAAGAAGGTGGTGAAACAGGGGTGTGAGGCCAGCTTGTAAACGGCAGTGACAGGCAGAAGGGCAAACAGGGAGACCGTCAGCATGCAAGCCATGATCGAGTGTGTCTTTATTAGATCTGGTATTGTATATGTAAGGGCATGTATGGACACAATCACATTTTGCACATACATACGGGTACCCGTCATTGGCATCAGATCACATAAAGCAGATCCATCCCAGTGGGAACTGGATCCGATCCAGACTCACATCGTGACCGCCATAGTACGTGGCTGATTAATGAACTCACAGACTGTCAACACTCATCACGCACGCACGCACGCACTCACGCACGCACACACACAACCACAGCTCACTTCATCACTGATTCATTGCACATTGTGTTTATAAGCTCTACACAGTGCACTACGGCCTTTTCTCTCTAAGGCAGGGGTCTTCAATGGGTTATTAAGCATACTGGTGTATCAAAGCAGGAAGAAAATGTTTTGCATTTTGATGCCTTTGCCATACTACAGCACGGAGATCTAATTAACGCAGACAGCTGGCAGGTCATTTTAACTCGGACTCTCTGTCTCTCTTTCACACTCTCTTTCACACACACACACACACACACACACACACACACACACACACACACACACACACACACACACACACACACACACACACATACATATAGTGGCACTATCTTTGTGGGGACCAGTCATTGATATAATGCATTCCCTAGCCCCTTACCCTAACCTTAACCATCACAACTAAATGCCTAACCTTAACCCTTACCCTCACCCTAACCATAACCTAATTCTAACCCTAATCCTAAAACCAAGTCTTAACCCTCAAACAGCCCTTTAACGTTGTGGGGTCCAGCATTTTGGCCCCACAAAGCTGTCCGGACCCCACAAGTATACTGTATTGGCCATTTTTTGGATCCGACGAATATAGTTAAACAAGAACACACAGACACACACACACACACACACACACACACACACACACACACACACACACACACACACACACACACACACATACACACACACACAATCTCTTACACAAATGTATAATAAGTTAATTTAGTATAAATAGACTTAATGGGCAGATTCAATTACCGCCTTGCCAAAGTTACAGACATCTGCGTCAGAGATGACAAGATGAGCTTTCGGCTGAAAAGGCACCAAGCAGAGACCAGAGCTTAGACACATTTCTGCTGCAGGGAAGGCATTAAACGAGGTCCACAGTGACATTTAGTTCTAATTCGGCTCAGTTTGAAATGAAATGAGATGGGGGGAAAAAAAAGATATTTTCCCCTGTTACATCTACAATCTCATTAAAAAGACGTTGAGGAGAGAATGTTAAATTGTCTTAATTCTTTTGAGTCATAATCATTGTTCTGCAGTCTTGTCAAAGCCGACACAAAGTAACGCTGTCTTAATATAGACTCGGATATTAGTCCTGACATTTCTTAAACTGGTCTCTGCACTGACATTTTAGCGAGAATGATTCTGAAACTACTTTATGAAACCATGGCAAAACGACAAAAAAAAGATTGTCCGTCTTAAAGTTGTTGGAGCAGTAATTACATTTTTTCATGTATGTAGAATGTGACTGAAAATATTACAGTACTTTAGGGCCCCTGTGTGTACTTGCAGGCAGGGGCGTGGGAAGTAGGGGTGCTGGAGGTGCTGCAGCACCCCCTGTTAGCAAACTGCGATGACAATAAAATGATAGCTTACAAATATCTCTGGCTGTTGTTTCTGTTCCACGATATTTTGTATGTCATGTTTGAGGTGTGTGATGAAGGAGGGATAATTTGAGTAACAAGAGGGCTTTTCGCTGGGGTGGAACAGCTGATCTCTTCACCGTGGAACAGCTGACCCACTTGTGCCTCTGTTGACCAGTGTCTACTGCTGGCTCCGAAAGGTCTTTCTCAGCTCTTCGCCGCCTGAAAACCTGGCTCCGTAGCACTATCACTCAGAGTAGACTTTCACATACCGCACTGCTTCACGTCCACAAAGACATTTTGGATGATCTGATGTTCAGGGTCTCATGGCAGAGTTTATCAGCCGAACTCCAGAACGCAAACCTTTTTAGAATTTGTCACATACTTTGCTGTTCGTTGTTCTGAGTTCGCTGTGCAGTACGCACTGTCAGCTCAGCTGTACTTCAACGAGGGGAGGGGAAGGACAGAGGTAGAGTGGTCTACACCTGCCCCCCCCTCCCACCCACCCCCGCCAGCACCCCATGCCGAAAATGACTTCCCGCGCGTAAGCTTGCAGGGAAAAAAAAGTTCTTGGTCATTCTTTAACCCCCGGACGTCTAAGGGTGATGTCACACATCTTCTTATATTTACATTTTTAAGGTATTTGCATAAAACCAATCCCCATGTGTTTCACATCAAAATGTTCAGAACAAACTCAGCTGTATAGTGACGCCCACATTTTTTCTAGAGCATTCTAGCAATTTAGCGCTAAAGCTGAAACGTTGATGTTGGCTTTTTGAAATTCCTTAAATCTCTTTTTGAAAACAAACCTTAACTTATGATGTGTTGTATGAATTGTTTCAGTGCTTGAAATGAGTTTACCAAAGTCTTAGGTTCACAAAGTACTGTAATATATGGTTAAAATAGTAAATGTCTGAAATGAAATTTTGTAATATCCCCACTCGCTTTGAGTGGGGGTTTGGTCAAACATCGTAGTCAGTGCGTCTTTCGTTCTCAGAGGGTTAAAGCAATAGTTTGACATTTTGGGAAATGCACTCAGTTGCTTCATTGCCAAGAGTTAGATGAGGAGACTGACCATCGAATCTGAGAGGTGTTTCAGTATTTGAAGCCAACTTTTGGAAGGACATTTTCTAAAATGTCGAAATATTTCTTTAACCCTCCTATAGGTCCTCGGGTCAAATTTGACCCATTTTCAAAGTTTTTTTTTTTACATCAGAAATCTGGGTTTCTTTCAACCAAATTGCCCAAAAATACATGGATGGTTCCATACAATGTTCTTCGCATGTACAATTAATGATCAGTTGAATTGTGGGTGTTTTATTCAATTTTAAAGCATTGGAGAAAAAATTTAAAAAGTTCCAAAACAGTGACTTCACTTCGACAGTCCGTCAACATGTGTTCCTCTGATCTTAACTACTCAAAATAATTCATACTTCTTTCTTTTTTTTTTTTTACTCAAAATGTGGGCAGAATTTCATATAGCCTATAGGAGGTTTATTGACCATGAATTCCAAAAATAATTTTAAAACTAGTTGCAATAAGTTGGTGTTAGAGGTGTATAAAATAGTGTTAGTTAAAAGAAAAAGTTCCACAAACGTCAAAAAAAGCTTTAAAAACCTCGAAAAAAGATTTAAAAACCTCGAAAAAAGCACAAACCCTCTGAGGATAAAAGACGCACTACTCTAAAAGCAATTTTACAAATTTTTATTTTAGACATTTATTTACTATTTCTCATTTCAAGCACCAAAAAATTTGAGTGAAGCTATTGTGTCATAAGAGACTTAAGAAATATTTCCGCTTAAGGGCCAAATGATCTCTTTACACATTGTTCTGGAACAATTTTGGGCAACGCTATACAGAAAGCGTTCATTCTGAACATTTTGATATGAAACACATGGGGATCCAGTTATATACTAATACCATTAAAAGGAGAATTCAAGAAGAAATCTAAAAATGCCCTGAGACCTCAGAGGGTTAAATATGTCAAAAAAGTCATTTTTAATTTCAAGTGGCAACATGACTGGAATTTGCACCGTGCATCAGAACAGCCAAAACAAGAAGAAGAGAAGATAGAGGGAAGTTAAAGTAACATTTCTGACCTTGGCAAACAGCGCCCCCTTGGCTGCCAGTGCATCCTCCCCCCTCCCGTTGGGGTAGCACTCGAACCGTGCGTCCAAGATCGGGTAGCGACTGGCCAGCATCAGTCCACTGTTCAGGAACTTGAACCTCGAGCAGCAGCCTTTCCAGCCGTACCGGCCCACATCGCTCAGCACGTAGGGGAAATAGCGATGCAACTGGCGCCGCAGTCTAGTCGTCGACCCGTGGTCAAACACTTCCTGCAGAGCCAGGAAATCCAAGTTGGCGGGGAAAAAGGCAGAGATCTCGTGGTCGAATGTCTCGTCTCCGTGGCGGCGTTTACGCCCAGGGCGCTTGAAGATGGACGTGCGTGGGACGTGAGAGAGAGTGTTGTTGGAGGATATACCCACGCCAGTGTCCCCGCCATGGTAACGGGCAAGTGACTCCCTGGAGGCGGTCATGCTGCCTGTGTCTCCCCCTGCCTGCTCCCCAGGCCAATGGTTCCCTGTTCTGGCCTCCTCTTCCTGTGGGTCTGGCTCTGGGGCGCTGATGCTGATTTGAACCCCTGAGGTGTGCATCGGGCAGTCTGACGATGGTTTTGTCTGGGTCCCGTCCCCATGCATGGGGCAGTCGGGATGGCCCTGGCCACTCTGAGCACCTGTGGAGTGCATGGGGCAGTCGGGATGGCCCGGGCCACTCTGAGCCCCTGTAGAGTGCATGGGGCAGTCGGGAGCCTCCCCTGAGGTGTGAACAGGACAGTCTGAGCTGCTGGTAGTCCCTGCAGGGTGGAGGGGGCAGTCTGCTGCCGTGTCTCCGCCGTCTGGGTGCATAGGGCATTCGGAGGAGCCCTGGTCTCCTGCGGGGGGGTGCACGGGGCAGTGGGTGGCAACTGAGGGGTGAATTGGGCATTCGGCTTCGGGGTCTGCTGGGCCGTTGGTGGTGTGTGTTTGGTCCGGGCGTTGGTCCAGAGAGGAGGTACGGCGGAAACCTGTGGCAAGGCTGCTAAAGGATAACGCACTGATGTCCACAACAGAAAGAAAGAAAGAAAGAAAGAAAGAAAGAAAGACTTTAAATGTTATTTAATGAAACATTTCACACAAAAAAACACCAGTACAGGGGAAAACTGAAAAAAAAAACAATATTCACTTAAAATCAGCCCACCTCACCACACTGATGACAGGAACAGAGAGAGGGAAAGATAGAAAGAAAGAAAGAAAGAAAGAAAGAAAGAAAGAAAGAAAGGTAGAAAGAATGAAAGAAAAAGAAAGGTAGAAAGAAAAAAGGAAAGAAAAGAGATGGAAAGAAAGGAAGAAGAGAGAAAAACAAAAAGACACAAAGAGGGGAAGAAAGAACGAGACAGAAATTAGGAAAGAAAAAAGAAAGAGAGACAGACAGACAGAAAGAAAAGAAGGAAAGAAAAGTAGAAAGGAAAAAATCCATAAGTTAGATTGGTATTACTGAGCAGAGTGAATGTGCTGCTCACCTGATGGAAGTGTTGGTGGGGGAGTCAATGTAGATTTTAATCTGAGGCCGGCTGGCCCCGTTGCGGATCCTCTTCCCCACCTCACGGGCTCTCCGGTGGGTGTCTGACAGGTTGTTGAACCTGGCCAGGGAGTCAGGCAGTAGGCAGACGTTGGCACTGCAGAAACAGAAGCTCCTGCCCTGCGCCCTCCACTCCCCGATGCCAACACCCCCCGGGCCAGCCTGGCCCTGCTCGGCCTGCACTTTGTCAGGTCTGCACAAGGTAAGCAAGAAAATACTCTTATCAAGTCAGACAGATGCTATGTTTCCCCCCACCCTTTTAATACAACATTATAGCAGCACGGTGGCCCTATAGAGCTCAACACTGACCGCCCACTTTTTGAACGACTCTGGTTCCTAAAGTGTTTTTCCATTTTCCACACAGCATTCCGGGATGGGAGAGAAACGTGCTCTGGTTTATTGGCATTTCTTTAAACCAATGACAATCGCCGGAGCCCTGGTGCCTCTGCAAAATAGCCTCGGGAAGGATCATGTTTTGGTGGAACATGTGTACTTTCAAAAGTAGTTTTAGTCGTGCAACAGCAAACTCAGATTGGACAGATAGTCTAGCTAGCTGTCTGGATTTACCCTGCAGAGATCTGAGGAGCAGTTAACCATAGTCCTCACAAATCCACCAGCAACGCCAAGACAAAGACAGAGGAAGGAAACGGAAATCCGGCCAAAAAAAGGACATCCAGTGGAATTTCCGGCGGCACCGGAGCAATCCCGGAAGTGGAAGGTTGTGGATATAGACTCTGTGATGTCAGACAACTCCTACTTTATGACGTTGGGGTAGATGGATTTGCCTCAAGTTTACAAGGAGGAGCCCCCACATACTGTATCGGTATATTCTGGTTATGTCGTAGGGAATAACTTTCCTGTTTAAAACAAAAAATGTGGCCTTATTTTGAGAGGCTTGATGCATTGCTTATCTAGATAGTAAGGTGGGATATTGTCTGCACTAACTTACAATAATGGTGACAGATGGCATTACTTTTCCAACCGGTTTCTTTCTTATCTTCATATCCTTTTCTGTTGTCCATATAACCAAAATGTTATTTTCATTTCATTGCTTTTCTACTCAAATCTGACACTTATCCTCTCTACTGACTCGCTCCATTAGGATCACTGGCTTGTGATCTTAAATTATCTCACAATATCTCACAATATAGCTAAAGATGTGGTACCCATAACATTCAATAAACCATTACCACATGAATGTTGGTCTAGTCTAGTTATTGGATACAAATGCAGATAACATAGGGGAACGTCTGTCACATTTATGCGTGCTACGAGGAAGTTCCAGGGAGAGAAGGCTGCTCTTTCACCGCAAACAGAGCTAAATACAGTACTTCAAAGTTGTGGTTATGGTGGGTAGCCACTTGGGTGTGTGTTAGGATAACCAGACGCCCGCTGGGACCTAATTGAGCCTGGCAGCAGCTGGAGGCACGACCAATGAACAAACTATTTACAGTAGATAATGACTCCATTTTCTGCCTCTTGAAATCTCCAAACCTTGGGAACAACTGGCACTGTAGATATAAAATGAAGCATGACTCTGCAGTCTATTTCTCTGCTCAAATACATTCAGAAACCCATTTTGATGCATAGTTTAGGAGAAAATGGACAATGAAACGGGGATGTTTCCAGAACATCCAGTTTGAAAATCAGATGCAAAAACAAATGATAGCTATACGTAAATGGTGTGTTTATCCCAACACATTCTCATGAACGGGTTTGTATGATATCTAAGAAAAGTTATGCACACGAAAATGTATTATATCATACGAAAACTAGGAGACCACCGGCTGGTCACGTGACATCTGCTATAGAACGGTAGTTGCTAGCTGTTCAAACCCCTACAGAGCTCTGTGACACCGGCTACGGTGCTCCGCATGGTGCTCCATTGTATCAGCGGTAGTTGGTGGTTCAGCTGCCAGAGAATAGGTGACTGTGAGCCGGGTACAGAGAACCGTGAGCTGCTGGTCGTTTGGGCGGAGATTACAGTTTAGGCAAGAAAAAGTGAGTGTTATGCGGCGACGAAAGTTGAGTTTAGGCACCGAAACCACTAGTTAAGTTTAGGAAAAAGATCGAGGTTTGTATTAAACCACTCCCAAGGAACATGCATTTCCTGGGTTAAAGTCTTTTGTTTTCACATTACACATTACAAGTGTTTTACTGTGCATGCAGTAGAAAAGCAAAATGGACAACGGGTTGGAAGAGAGACTGTATAATGTTTATAATTCATCACCCACACCTGTGGGAGAGATTTAAAGCCAGTTAAAGCCCTGAATAACATGTAACACACATGTGTGCCGATACTTGATAGTAATATGTATAGAAACACTTCCACTAAACTTCCACTTGTTAAATGTCTTATTTGTTACATGACTTGAAAACTAGAGCTGCACAGACTAATTGATTTATCGATTAGTCATCTTATATGAAAGACAAATGAAAATTCTTTGATTCCAGCTTCTTGAATGTGAATATTTACTAGTTTCTTCACTCCTCTGTGACAGTAAACTGAATATCTTTGACAGGGGTGTAGCACAACATTCTGGGCTGTGTAGAAAGAGTAATTCTTTATGGGCCCCTCCCGGCACCCACAGCTATTCATTCTAGCATCTTTTCGAACAGTTTTCATCTCTGATTTATTGTTAAGCAGAGATGGAGCCATTACAATGCGAGACTAGTTGCAGCCCTATATTTAAAACTAGAAGAAAAAAGTGGTGAAGTGGCACTTCACCAAGGTCCAGACTAACCTGCGGTAGGTGAACAGGTATGGCTGGCGGACGGCCTGCAGGGGAGCCCAGATGACGAAGCCCAACAGGGCGAAGGGCAGCGAGGCAAGGAGAAGGAGCAGGTAAAGGGGCGCTGAGATCACGACACACAGGGTGAGGAAGGAGCAGGGGTCCTGGGAGCGTTGGCGCTTCTCCAGCGAGGTTGCCACGCAGGAGCCCAAGAGCCGGTCCAGGAGCCAGTAGCAGGGGAACACCAGGCTCCATGACAAGCCGTCCAGGAAGTGCAGGCAGGCACTGGAGTAAGGGGTGGTGTGGAGGACCATCTCTATCCTTTTCTCTCTCTCTTTGTCTTCCTCTCTGTCACGCTCGCCTCGCCTTGCAAGCTAGCCTACGCTGTTAGAAAAGTCCGTAGAAATACGGGCTAATGTAGCGTCTTAAAATGAAGGAATTTTCTGTAATGATTCTTCACAGGTGTTTTTCCGTATTTAGATTTCTTTTAGATTAACAGAAATGTCCGTTAAAAGGTACAGAGGATATACTGTAAATTGACAGATTTTTCTGTTTTTGGATTCATAGAAATGTTTGTAAACTTAACGGAAAAGTTACTGGTAATTTTCTGCCAGGACATTATCCATCTATTTTAAAAAAATTTTTGACAGTGTATGTACACAACCACATATGCCACACAGATCTGTTCCAGAGATTACGTCAACAGAAATAAATAAAAAATATAAATGAGACTCAACTGAGACCCTCCCCCCTCATTGGAGAGAGGTACACTACATGGTTTGGGTGTTTTTTTGGGTGTTTTTTTTTATCTTCACAGGCGAGCTTGTCTCAGTATCACTACCCCTCCTTCAGCAATTGGACCCTCTACAGGGGGGGTCAAGGAGCGCAGTCTGGAGGTAGGGAGTTTCCATGGTGAGAGCTTTTCTGTTGATGATGGATCTACGATTGCGGGGACTCCAACGACCTCGAGAGGGGGCGGCCATCAAACGTCACCGTTTCCTCGGGACCTGGAGAAAGTCAACTAATCGATAGAAAGAACAGAGGAAGGAAATGGGGAAGGGGGGGGGGGGGGGGGGGAGGGTAGGAACAAGAGGCGATCAGTGATTGATTCGCTCTGTTGTAAGCACGCTGTGGAGCAAAACAAACCTTGTAAATTGTATGTGTAACCATGTATGTGAATGCATACTGAACATACATTCCCAGCGGTTCTTGTATATCCACAGCCAAAACAAAAGTGTTCTGTTTGTGTGTTTTGTCTTCAGATAGGGCATCTGGGTTTTTAACACAGCTACTGCCCATCCAACCTTTAGTGTATTGAATAAAATCCAAATGAAGAAAAAATAAAGTACATTACACTGGATCTATCAAAGTAAAACAAGCATTAATATTCAACAGCATGTGGTTCACTGAGGCTACATCTGCACTACTACATTTTCATTTTAAAACAGCATTTTGAAGCAAAAACAACCTCTGTCCACACATGCTCCGTAGCAAAACTAATCTCCGTTCCTATTAATACCTCTGACACATAAGCTGTGTTGGAAACTGTTCCCTATCACGGAAATAGTGCCCTATATAGTGTGTTCGCCATTTTGAAGTTGTGTTAGAATTCTCCATGGTTAATTTCATTCACTATATAGTCCACTATAAAATACCCACAATGCACTGCTAGTTTGAGTGTATATACGATGTACCCTACATATTACTCCCGTATACTAGAGTCCAGATCGGGCCGCATTTTTCTGTCCGAGCCCGGCCCAGGTCTGACAGAGCAGTAACCGAGCCCGACAGACATTAAGATATTTCTGTCCGAGCCCAACCCGAGCCCGTCATTTAAAATCAAATTTTTTTCCTCATACTAATGACACATGTACGTTTATAGGAAGACATTCGGAAATGTCAACAGATGAGCACATCAGCACACACTGGGCAACAAGCGCATGTTAACACAGGCGTGCACCTACATAAGGGACCGGTCATGTCTTTTTATTTTTTGTTGAGGGGAGGGTCAGCCAACATTTTTTAGTCTGGATTTGGGGGGTCACCCAACTTTTTTATTCATGAAAAGAGCAAAATTTGGCTTGTTTGGTGCATATTTATCCATGTAGCTCTCAGTCTCTGCCCCCTAGCAGATGGGTCTGACCGCATACGTGGAGTTTGCTGGGGGGGCAGGAGGAGCACTGCCCGCTTGGTGGCTCAAACGGGTAATTGCATTGTTTAAAAAATTAGTGGAATAATTACGACCAGATATTTTATAAATATCTTAAATAACACAAAACAACTAAATGGTGGTAGGTAATACATCAGATTTCATTTACTGCTTTAGTAAAAAAAAAATATTACCTGGCTGACGATGGGAGCAGCAGGACGCAAAAAACAAAAGTTACTGTTACACTATCTGGACATCTTGCCGTGCCAACCTTGCAATACAGGTTTCCTAAATGCCATGTATATAAATGTGATGTCAGCTTACTAATTGATTGCGGGTTTTGTGTAGATTTGGACTTTTATACGTTTATTCCACTTTGTTAAACGGCGAAGTGGAGAGGCCTCGTTCACCTGTTTGGAGCTGGCTGGTGAATGTGACGCTCTTATAGGCCTTGCTGGATACACCGTGACTCTGTTTGTGGATCTACTGATTGCTGTGGATTACTTTTTTCCTGTGTCATTGGATTACGGCAAAATACGGATCTTTTTTCTTAACCTGTCTTAACGTTTTATGGTGAGTTTGGAGAGGCATCTCAGCAGACTGTAGGTCCAACACTGATTGTTCACCGTTACATTTTAGTTCAATTTAAGTGTCTGTTTATTGCGTTCCAAAACAGCCGTGCCGCGATTGGATTTCATAAGGGCGAATTGTTAAATTGTTACAATGTCATTTAAAATCTGCTTTAAAAATAAACATATGTGTTTTGGAATATAATGTTCAGCTTCGGCACCTTTACCTATGAGCTAAAATATACAATGACGAAGCCTAGTGACGAGTCCATAGCAACCAATTGTTATTACCCAGTGTCCTTTGCTGAATGGTCTCAATATTTTATTGTTTTATTTCATGTGAATACTAGTTTACTAGAGGAGTAACTTAGTATTTGAAGTAATGCAGTAATGCATGAAGTGTGCATTTAGTTTCCATGCTTATTGTGTTTCCACAAGAATGTTAGTGAGTAAATCTACTGAAATGGCCACCACACCATAACAGAGGAGTGGGATGTGTAAGATTAGAATGCAGAGGTTAACGTGTGTACGTGGCTGTAGAAATCAAATGGCATCTGTACTTCTCGTAAGTGCAAACTTGCACGCAGGGGGAGGGTAATACTTCTTTTTCAAATAATTTTGTAAGGTCATAGGAAAATTATTACTGATGAGGGGAGGGTCAAGTCTTTTTAGGTTAGAGGCCATAAAACTCCTCTGGTGGCCCCTTAATTAAATAACGAACAGTCTCTAATAGGATTTATTACATTTAAAATGTTCAATGCCTTATTGCACTGATGTGACCGAGCCCGACCCGAACCCCAACATCATTTCTAAATATCTGTCCGAACCCGGCCCTCGGTTCGGGTATCCATCCTCTAGCGTATACCACAATGCAACACAGGCGTGTTTTCCCCGAGGAGAAGGAGAAGCAGAAAAGGAAGGCTGGTGCGGGCTTTCATTTCTAAACAGTGGAAATGTAACATGCAACATATATAAAACCTTTTACTATTCTCCTGAGTGCTCGGTTTGTTTCAGGGACGTATTGGAGGTCTTTTTGTTTCGGTTTGTTAACGTGATGCTGGGCGCGCCCGCCTCACACACAAATCACACAAATAACCGGCGCATGTACTGACGCAACGATGTTTTCAGTTAGCGTCCGGCATCTCGTATCCCTATATAGTTCACTATTTAACCCTTTAAGGTCTGAGATCATTTTTTGATATCGTCTTGAATTCTCCTTTTTAGGGTATTTGAATTTAACCTAATATGATGTGTTTCATATCAAAATGTTCAGAATAAACTCAGCTTTCTGTATAGTGTTGCCCAAAATTGTTCCAGAGCAATGTGTACAGAGATAATTTGGCCCAAAGGCAAACATATTTCTAAAATCTCTTATAGTAAATAAATATCGCTTCTTGCATAGGAGTGTGGTCAAACATCGATTGGACTCGCCGATGTGTCTTTTGTCCTCAGAGGGTTAATAAACATTATATAGGGAATAGTGAGTGAGTGAATGAGGGAACGGTTTTGAACACAGCTACAGACTGTGTCCACGTCTCCACTTCCTCCCACTGTACAAAAGTGAAGCCAAAAAATCCAGTATGAAATCCTATCTGCCACAGAGTTTCTCTTCAGGCTGATGTTGGCAAAAGCCAGTCACTTGTCGATGCATTAGTACTTTTAGTTATGTAAAAGATCTGAATACTTTTTCCACCACTGACGACAGCCAATATAATACTAATCTGCTGTTTAAACAATCTTATTTTCTTCCTGCCCACAGATGACTGAACCAGAAATTACAGTCCTTGAATGTTTTTTAAACCGACTATAACACCAACACAAGCCACAGTGGGGGGCATTAGCTCCACCAGCATGAATAAATAATGAATAGATTCACTCATTCATGACAACAGTCAGGGGTTTAGGAAGACACAAAGAGAGTGTCGACCTCATTGTAACCCCAAATAACCCACAGGGACCAGCAGAGCAACAGCACAACACCCTCAACACAGTGTCACATCTACAGCAAGACACAATGACTCCATGATCCATCAAACCATCCAGCTGAAACTCACCATATGTTGTAAACACGTGTTAAAGGGTTATTTCGGGTTCTTTCAACCTGAGGCCTGTACTACGATAATTTATTACTAGTTGATAACCACCGTCGTGACACAGCTTATGTGGGACCGTGGTTGTTAGATTTGGTGAAGCTGGGTAACTGAATTAAATCCAGGGCAAGTTGATCTTGATTCATAGTACAGGCCTCTGGACCCTATTTCCCTATGTTTTTGTGTGTAAGTGACTGATGGGAACATCACTTTTATTAATTCAGTATTAAGCATGAACGCTGTAACACGCCGGGCTGAAATGTAACCTTATAGGGCAAATGTTCATTGTTAATTTGGTCCACTTAAAGTGTTGTTTTGCCACTGAAAGGCTCAGAAGTGTCTGACAACATTATGGAAAGGATCCCTACAGAGATAGACCTTTTAAAAACCTCTTTAAGACCTTTCTGTTCAACAGCACTGAACCCACATGACTCCATTTAAAAAGAACATACTTTTAGTGTGTATAGAGCCAACATATTTTCACATGTAAATCTGTAAACTATGTGTTTATTTCAACCTAAACTAGAGTTGTGATGGTTGGAAAAGTGGTAAGATGACCCAAAATGGGTTTTTATAGTTTTATTTTGCTTCTGTTGACTTTGAATGAAGTGCATTTTCCATCCATCCATCTTCGTCCGCTTATCCGGTATCGGGTCGCGGGGGTAGCAGCTCCAGCAGGGGACCCCAAACTTCCCTTTCCCGAGCCACATTAACCAGCTCCGACTGGGGGATCCCGAGGCGTTCCCAGGCGAGGTTGGAGATATAATCCCTCCACCTAGTCCTGGGTCTTCCCCGAGGCCTCCTCCCAGCTGGACGTGCCTGGAACACCTCCCTAGGGAGGCGCCCAGGGGGCATCCTTACCAGATGCCCGAACCACCTCAACTGGCTCCTTTCAATGCAAAGGAGCAGCGGCTCTACTCTGAGCTCCTCACGGATGACTGAGCTTCTCACCCTATCTCTAAGGGAGACGCCAGCCACCCTCCTGAGGAAACCCATTTTGGCCGCTTGTACCCTGGATCTTGTTCTTTCGGTCATGACCCAGCCTTCATGACCATAGGTGAGGGTAGGAAGGAAAACTGACCGGTAGATTGAGAGCTTTGCCTTCTGGCTCAGCTCTCTTTTCGTCACAACAGTGCGATAAATTGAATGCAATACCGCACCCGCTGCGCCGATTCTCCGGCCAATCTCCCGCTCCATTGTCCCCTCACTCGCGAACAAGACCCCAAGGTACTTGAACTCCTTCACTTGGGGTAAGGACTCATTCCCTACCTGGAGAAGGCAGTCCATCGGTTTCCTGCTGAGAACCATGGCCTCCGATTTAGAGGTGCTGATCCTCATCCCAGCCGCTTCACACTCGGCTGCGAACCGATCCAGTGAGTGCTGAAGGTCACAGGCCGATGATGCCATCAGGACCACATCATCTGCAAAAAGCAGCGATGAGATCCCCAGCCCACCGAACTGCAACCCCCCTCCACCCCGACTACGCCTCGATATCCTGTCCATAAATACTACAAACAGAATTGGTGACAAAGCGCAGCCCTGGCGGAGGCCAACTTTCACTTGAAATGAGTCCGACTTACTGCCCCTCACCCCATACTCCCCCAGCACCTCCCACAGTATCTCCCGGGGTACCCGGTCATACGCCTTCTCCAGATCCACAAAGCACATGTAGACCGGTTGGGCATACTCCCATGCTCCCTCCAGGATCCTTGCGAGAGTAAAGAGCTTGTACGTTGTTCCACGACCAGGACGGAATCCGCATTGTTCATCTTCAACCTGAGGTTTCGACTATCGACCGAACCCTCCTTTCCAGCACCTTGGAGTAGACTTTACCGGGGAGGCTGAGAAGTGTGATACCCCTGTAATTGGCACACACCCTCTGGTCCCCCTTTTTGAAAAGGGGAACCACCACCCCGGTCTGCCACTCCTTAGGCACCGTCCCAGACTTCCACGCAATGTTGAAGAGGCGTGTCAACCAAGACAACCCCTCCACACCCAGAGCTTTAAGCATTTCCAGACGGATCTCATCAATCCCTGGGGCTTTGCCACTGTGGAGTTGTTTAACCACCTCAGCAACTTCCACCAGGGAAATTGACGACAATCCCCCATCATCCTCCAGCTCTGCCTCTACCATAGAGGGCGTATTAGTCGGATTTAGGAGTTCCTCAAAGTGCTCCTTCCACCGCCCTATTACCTCCTCAGTTGAGGTCAACAGCGTCCCATCCTTACTGTACACAGCTTGGATGGTTCCCCGCTTCCCCCTCCTGAGGTGGCGAACGGTTTTCCAGAAGCACCTTGGTGCCGACCGAAAGTCCTTCTCCATGTCTTCTCCGAACTTCTCCCACACCCGCTGCTTTGCCTCTTTCACGGCAGAGGCTGCAGCCCTTCGGGCCCTTCGGTACCTTGCAACTGCCTCCGGAGCCCTCCGGGATAACATATCCCGGAAAGACTCCTTCTTCAGTCGGACGGCTTCCCTGACCACCGGTGTCCACCACGGTGTTCGTGGGTTACCGCCCCTTGAGGCACCTAAGACCCTAAGACCACAGCTCTTCGCCGCAGCTTCAGCAATGGAAACTTTGAACACTGTCCACTCGGGTTCAATGCCCCCAGCCTCCACAGGGATGCACGAAAAGCTCCGCCGGAGGTGTGAGTTGAAAGTCTGTCGGACAGGGGCCTCCTCCAGACGTTCCCAATTTACCCGCACTACCCGTTTGGGCATACCAGGTCTGTCCAGAGTCTTCCCCCACCCCCTGACCCAACTCACCACCAGATGGTGATCGGTTGACAGCTCCGCCCCTCTCTTCACCAAGTGTCCAAAACATACGGCCTCAGATCAGATGAAACGATTATAAAATCGATCATTGACCTTTGGCCTAGGGTGCTCTGGTACCAGGTACACTTATGAGCATCCCTATGTTCGAACATGGTGTTCGTTATAGACAATCCATGACTAGCACAGAAGTCCAACAACAAACAACCACTCTGGTTTAGATCAGGGAGGCCGTTCCTCCCAATCACGCCTCTCCATGTGTCTCCATCATTGCCCACGTGCGCGTTGAAGTTCCCCAGCAGAACGATGGAGTCTCCCACTGGAGCCCCATACAGGACTCCATTCAACGTCTCCAAGAAGGCCGAATACTCCGAACTCTTGTTTGGTGCATATGCACAAACAAGAGTCAGAGTTTTCCCCCCCACCAGCCGCAGGCGTAGGGAGGCGACCCTCTCGTCCACCGGGGTAAACTCCAACATAGCGGCGCTCAACCGGGGGCTTGTGAGTATCCCCACACCCGCCCGGCGCCTCACACCCTGGGCAACTCCGGAGAAGAAAAGAGTCCAACCCCTATCCAGGAGTACGGTTCCAGAACCGAGACTGTGCGTAGAGGTAAGCCCCACCAGATCTAACCGGTAGCGCTCCACTTCCCACACCAGTTCTGGCTCCTTCCCCCACAGAGAGGTGACATTCCACGTCCCCAGAGCCAGCGTCTGCTGCCCGGGTCTGGTCCGTCGAGGCCCCTGACCTTCACTGCCACCCGTGTGGCAATGCACCCGACCCCAGCGGTTCCTCCCACAGGTGGTGGGCCCATGGGCTGGAGAGATGGATGCCACGTAGCTTTTTTGGGCTATGCCCGACCGGGCTCCGTGGCAAACCCGGCCACCAGACGCTCGCCAACGAGCCCTCCGTCTGGGCCTGGCTCCAGACGGGGGCCCCGGGCTTCCTCCGGGCAGGGTCACTCCATCCCTTCCTCGATTTCTCATAGGGTTTTTGAACCATTCTTTGTCTGGCCCCTCACCTGAGACCACTTTGCCTTGGGAGACCCTACCAGGAGCACAAGGCTCCAGACAACACAGCCCTCAAGTTCATAGGGACACACAAACCTCTCCACCACGATAAGGTGATGGTTCCCGGAAGTGCATTTTAACAATGATAAAATTACTTTTTATTTACATGGAGTCTGGTGGCTTTAGCAATTTCTCTGATGCTTTTATGATTAAAAAAAGGATCTTACTCTTTAACAGAAAGGTCGACCTCCTTAGAAATCCTTTCCATAATGTTGTCAGACACTTAGAATATTAATCTGAGCCTGTCAGCGGCAAAACAAGCACTTTTGTGAAGGTAAATACAAGCTGCAGAATTGCCCTATTAACTTACATTGTGGCTTGTTTCGCCAGCGGTAGTTACCTTTTAACACACATGAAGATTAGTATTCATCTAAATGACAAAAAAAAAAAAAGAACGTTGTTAAGCCTCTAAAGTTAAAAGAGCAAGATAATGCTGCTATACTTAATTAGCTTATTTTGTTCCAACAAATGGATGTCATTTGTTAATTTTGC
Organism: Zingel zingel; assembly: GCA_023566125.1. NCBI lineage: Eukaryota > Metazoa > Chordata > Actinopteri > Perciformes > Percidae > Zingel > Zingel zingel. The sequence continues at coordinate 25,162,770 of CM042320.1, forward strand.
ATCCAGGGTCTGTTCTTTTATCTTTTCAAGAAAAAAAAGCCTTTTTCAAAAAAACAACACTATATGAGATATTTGTAACACCATTCTATTTTCTCCCAAAATGAGACTCTAATGTTTGACAGGCTGATGCTCTGAATAGCACATCTATATCAGAACAACAATAATTAATGTCGCGTCCGCCTAAGTAATCTTCTTCTGTACAGTCTAAACCTTTGTGTACAGTAATGATTCATGTTATGACAGAACAGTTGCCATTTAGTGAGATGACTGACTTTCCGCCTGCTACTGATCAACTTCTTCTTGTGTGGGTTGGCTGGTTATCTGGGTGAGAGATGAAGAAAGGACCTCCTGACAATAGGGCTGCACAATATGTTATATATATATATATATTTTTTAACGTCACCGCAATATTAACTGGGGCTTTGACGTATCGTGAAAGGCTTCAACATATCGCGAAACGATGCAACATATCGCAAAGTGCTTCAACACATATTGGGAAAGGCTGTGCCGTATTGCGAAAGGCTGCGCCGTAGCGCAAAAGACTGCGACGTATCGTAAAACGATGCAACATATTGCAAAATTCTTCGACAAATATCGCAAAAGGCTGTGACATATCGCAAAAGACAGTCAGGGTTTTTTTATCAGCAGAAAAATGCACTTTCATTCTTTTCTTAGTTGTGTCTTTAATGTTTAATTCAATGTTCATATTTGCTCAATAAAATGTTGGAAATTATTTCCTTTCATTTGTTTTAAATTCAACAAGCAGTTTGTTGTATTTTAGCAGAATACTGAAAGGAGCAGAAATGCAGAAGTGAGGTAAATTTTATATACAGTTTATTTATCGTAAGTAATATCGTTATCACGATATTCAACAACATATCGCATATTTTCCTCATATTGTGCAGCCCTACTGCTGACTCACCAGTAGGCCTAAGAGACGTGATGGCTGACTGACTGACAGACTGTTTTACTGTCTGAACGGCTTACTGATTTGACGCATGATTGTCTGGCAGATTAGCAGGTCGACAGACAGTACTTTTCCATTCAGCCTCCTGGCAGTCTGTGATTTTGTACTTAGAATATTGTGACCCCTGGTTACTGTGTATTTAAGATAGTGAATATAACTGTGAAGGTAATTAGTAAAAGCACTGTTTGACCCACTTATCAATAAAACGGTGGTATCCAGTTAGCATTAACAGAGGACCGAGCATGCAGAGAGAAAGTCAGTGACTTAATAAAAGCAAGCACAGAATAGGCTAACCTCCCTCATTAAAATAAACTATTTTTGGCTCACTGTTTTGGGTTTCACCAAAAAATACATTGATAATAAAAACAAAATGTATCTACAGTGCTTAAAAACAAATTTTACTAAACTAAACTTTGTTTTTCAAGTTCAAATATTTTTGGTCTTGCTAAAGGACACTGTTCTCCACAGTATTCAGTAAACAAGGTCATCTGATGCAGAGTACTGCTCAGAAAATACTTCCATTAATAGAAAACAAATCGAAAATGGAGAGAAGACAGCAGAGAGAGCTGCTTATCAGTAAGAAAGAAAGAAAATTAGAAGTTAAAAGAGTACATGATGGTACTGTATGCTTCCATTTCTTACACTGGTAACACGGGACATGACGGGACATTAATTATCATTAGTTAATACAGTTATAAGCATTAACTAACCATTAAGAACAGTTGACTAAAGTTTCTAATTATCATTTACTAATGATGTTAATGTTAACTAATGTATTACGTGATACATTAATTAACATTAGTTAATGCAGTAATAAACATTAACTAACCATTTATAACATATATAATTTAATTGAGACATTATTTTAACATTAGGTAATGTAGTGAACAACATTAACTAGTCTATTTTTACATTTATAGATGTCCTTACAAATTATACAATGTTCATTTATTTGAAATATTCACAGTAAATCCAGATATATTCTTGGATTTGTTTATGTAAAATAGAAATTGAGCATATTTTATACAACATCTCATATTCTTCCATCAACTGATGGAGTTTGCCCAGATGAAGACTGTGAAATGCGGCTGAAACACCCAGAAAAAGGTAATAAGCAGACCTTGAGGACTAGGTTGACATTTTTTGAGAACTACACTCATTCGCTTTCTCGCCAAGAGTTGGATGTGAAGATAGATACCACTCATGTCTGAGAGTTTTATCAATCTCCTCATCTAACTCTTGGCAAGAAAGTGAAAATCTGTCGACCTATTCCTTTAAGACTTCTTTGTGAAAATACAATCTCCAATGTCAAGAATTACCTTTCATGCTGAAGATATATTCTCTAGATTTTAGTGGCATGGCCAGCAGTGAGCAGGTAAAGCTTGGAGAAACAGTGTGACAGTGAAAAGAAAAAGAAAAGCAGGAAAATAACACTTTAGTTAGTTAACATATCAGCACTGCTTTCGTTATTGTAGATTGGCTGCATTTCCTATCTTCCTTGGATGCCATTACAAGGCAGAACATGGTGGAAGCCATCAACTGAGAGGAGAGAGAACCTTTCACTGCAGTACAGGCCTGGTTAATGTTATGCTTCTTGTATTATGCTGTGTTAAATCCTCTCGACCCACAATGTTTAAAGACATGCACTTTTAACAAGACTGTTTTCCTCGGAAACTGTGAATAATTTCCTTTTAGGAATTGCAGACATCATAACAACCAAACCCAGAAAAAAACACCAATCAATCACAGCTAATATATCAGTGAGCACAAACGGTGACACTTAGTGTTATCAGGGGAAACGCTGCGGTGCATAATTCATACCCAAAAACGCAGGCTGATAGGGAGAGACCGAAATACACAGCGACTGCAAAAGATCCAAGAGAATGTCAGCAGAGATTTTAGTGGCAAACGCACACATACATCTTCAGGCCAAGACACACAAAACATGTAACAGTCTACAGACATATGCATGCAGACATAGACATATACATGTTTACAGTGAGTCAGCTTCGTGCAGACAGAGAAATCATTTGTTGTTTGCATTATGCTGAGGAGCTGAAGTCTACTAATTAGAGCTACTTTTCATGGTCTCCTGCTGTCACTGGGATTTCAATAGAGTAACAATGTCAACTAATGGAGACAAACACTCTGTATTTGTGTGTCTGTATTTCTATATCCTGTTGAGGAAGACTGGAATGCAAACTGTCTCCCCTTAGTTTACTTAGTTAGTTTTACTTTCAGTTCTATAATGGACTGCAGGCCGGAGACGTTCAACGGTCCAAGCAGATGAGTGTTTTTTATTGATCAGCCTCCACAAAAATGCCGTGGTATATACTGACGATGGTTAATTTACTGGATAGTTCTGGTGTCGCCGGAAATCCCGCCGGATGTCCCTCACTTTCCTCTTTCTTTGAGTTATCTTTAAACTCTGGTCGCATCGAGCAACATTAACTGGAGCCTCTGAGCAACGTTACACGCTGAAAATGGCTTTAAGGAAAGTTTGGATCGTGCAACAAGGCAGGCCAGCTTGGTTTGTTCGGGGAATGATTGTAAAGATTTAAAAAGACTGATGTTTAGGGCATTTACTCTCTATCTGGGAGGACAAAATACACACAATGATACACTGGTATGAGCAAATTACGTTTAACCATGTATCAGCTAATTTAAGCTCACGTTACTGTATTGTGTCAACAGTTAACTTCATTTAATATTGTATGTGGTGTTTCTTTTGCAGGGTGCAAATATCACACCTAAACAAGTTCCTTCCTGAGACTATTTTGCAGAGCCACGCTAGCTGCGTCCGGACCTAACGCCGCCCAAGACGATTGTGATTGGTTTAAAGAAATGCAAACAACCCATAGCGTTTTGTCTCCTATCCAGGAATGCTGTGTGGACTAGCCAGACCCTCCTCCACACTGCTGTGGGGATAGGTCTGGCAATGCGAGACTACCAAGGATTCTTTTTCTTCTCTAGGACCCAATAAAACTGATACCGATTGGACTTCAGAGTTCAGCTTGGCCTGAATCTGATCCTAGGGTGTTGATGTATCAGGCCAGATTCAGGACGATTGGTTTAGTTACTGGGTCATGTTTAAAATATCAATATCACAGTTAAACATTTAATGTTACTCTTTGACTACTTGACGCAATTAAAGGCATTCATGAACGTTAATACTGTCAACGTGTTTTCTCATATGACATAGTATTGTAGAATCAGTTTTGATCAATTAATGGTTGAGTGTTAACATAGTTTAAAATGATATAAAAATGTAACAAACCATACGCCGTGTTCATGTGCTGCCTATTTGTACAATCACACGTTCAGTGTCCAAACTGGCAGTGACAGATGCCGCCCACAAAGAACCTGGGTTTGGGCCACTCGAGGTTTCTGCCTAAAAGTAAAGTTTTTCCTCGCCACTGTTGCACCAAATGCTTGCTCGTGGGAAATTGTTGGGTCTTTGTAAATTATAGAGTGTGGTCTAGACCTACTCTACTCTAATCTGTAAAGTGTCTTGAGATAACTCGTTATGATTTGATACTATAAATAAAATTTAATTGAAAATTGAATTAACCAAAATTACTCTATTAAGTTCCCAGAACTTCCAAAGGACAAACTTAGTCGCTGTGAATCGCTGTGTTTTTCTTTTTAAAATATTTAATATTTTGTTAGCTATGTGGTTCCTGCTGTTAATGAAACCCAAGCGAGTGCCCTGTTTAACATTACAGAGAGATGAAAACTCACAGCTAGTGTCCAAAATGGATACAATATGATGAGTGGTGCTTTAATCAGAGAGTAGTGTGGGAAATGGTCTCCCCATTAGCCAAAAACAATGACACTTCAAAATGACCTTTCCCTCATTTACATACATAATGAACAATGGGAATAGAATTAAACAAAATATGATATTTGACACGTGGGTGATATAAGCTGCTGGTAACAACATAGATGCCAAATTTCCTTCTTTCATTAGTTCTTTTTCTTTAATTATAGATATTGAGCAGTATCAATACATAGCTCCTATTTGGGCTATTTCAAACTGCTCACCTGGGAAAACATCATTAAGTTAAAAAATGCCTGTTAAGTTGACAAAATTATGCATGACTTAGCTCCCCACCCTCTATCTGGTTGCTTTACATCGAAATTTACTCTCAGCAGAGTGACTAGAGGTGCAGCTAGGGGGGATTGCACAATCCCACTGAGAAATACTGCATTCCGCCAGGCTGTCTTTTCCTTCAGGGCAGCACATTAGTGGAATACAGTACCACAATCAATAAGAGAGTCCTCATCATATCACTCATTTAAGTCGAATGCAAAAAAAAAAAAAAAACTGGCTAGTCACAACCCAAAGATGTCAACATTGATCAAACTGATATTTTTTATATTAATTTTGTATGTCTGATTTATATAGGCTATAGATTTATTTAATTATGTTGATAATGGTGTTTTTTTAAAACTACAATGAAATGTGATTTTAGTTGTTGTTTACAAACCGAGAATGTAATGCGATTTTCTCTAGTGCACATTTATGTATTTATATTTGCATTTTCAATGTTGTGCTCATGTTAGGATGCCTATCATTGCTTTTTAGGGAGCCTATTGTAACATCTGCTGCAGATGAAAACTAGCCTTTTGGCTTATTCTGGCATATTTACAGAAATGTTAATTAATATGCACTGTCCCTGTCAAATAAAAGATTACATTTTTTTTTTAATTAAGCAAGTATGCATTGACAGTATATATGGAGACAGCTACATAGCATTGAAGTACACAGCCTAAACAATAACACTTTCACAGCTCTAATCACACACCTAAACACAGGATGCACACCTCACTGTCCTGGGAAGCTGATTAGGACCCAGATCGACAGGTAGGAAGTGAGTGATAAATGACCGTGTCAGCTTGGTACGTTCAAGTTTTTCCACAGATCTGCTCCAGATAGTTTTCTCCTCAGTCCCAATCAATACTGTCAGAATAAAAAGTGTGTGATGCATGTGTGTATGGAGAGGCAAAAGGGTCGTATTCACTTGCTCGTGTGTGAGCCCATCAATAGCATGCGTGTTTATATTGTGTGTATATTGTCTGTGTACGTGTAAATGAAATTGTATTTATGGGTTTCAATTTGTGTTTCAACTTGTTTCTATTTAAATATTCTTTCCACCACATCCATATGGACATGCATATCTATGTGTTTCATGCTTGTATACGTGTTTTTTTTTCTCTTTGTGAAGTACTTTGGTGCAATCTTGTTTGCTTTTAAAGTGCTGTATACATAAATTACACTGAAATTTGAAAAAGCTGTGTGAGGCATAAACCATTGTGTGTGTGTTCATGCACATGTACAGTACTATATGTGAGTGTGTTTATCAGTACAATGTAGTCCAGTGGCTGAATGGAGCATAACATTGATCACTGCCTTTGTTATAGGAGAGAGATTACAGTCTTTAGTCTCCTCTTTGTTTCTGCTTTACCTATTCTCTCTCCCTCCCTTTCTTCTTTTTCTTCGCGTTTCATTTCCTGTTTCAGTTTCTCACACACACAGCGTACTCCTGCAGCTTCTGCACGAACAGCAGTCAATTCAGCAATTGCCACAGTACTGTACACGCAGGTACGCGCGCACTCACGCACAGACACACACACACGCACACACACACACACACACACACACACACACACACACACACACAGAAGTGCGTCTCACTATCTTTGTGGGGACCCGTCATTGACATAATGCATTCCCTAGCCCCTTACCCTAACCTTAACCATCACAACTAAATGCCTAACCTTAACCCTTACCCTCACCCTAACCATAACCTAATTCTAACCCTAATCCTAAAACCAAGTCTTAACCCTCAAACAGCCCTTTAAACTTGTGGGGTCCAGCATTTTGGCCCCACAAAGCTGTCCGGACCCCACAAGTATACTGGACTCCCGGTTTTTGGACCCCATGAATATAGTTAAACAAGCCCCCACACACACACATACAAAGACCAGTGACGTCACTCTGCTCTCAGCATGCTCCAGGGAGTTCTGTTGTCATGGCGACCTAGTCACATGCACTTAGTAACTGTACTAGTGTGGCTGCCTGTCAGTGTGCAGAGAACACACACGGACACAGTCAGGACACGGCTTTGGCTCTCCCATACATACTGAAGTGGTTGCAGGGTATGTATGTATGTATGTGGAGTGGTGAGACACGTGACACTGTCGAGAACAGGGCTTTCCCTACCGTTATAAGGTTTAGGTGCAGCACTCAAGCCGTTTTGGGCACCGCCTAAGCCAAATAAATGTAAAATCAATGTGAGCATCAAAACTAAGGACCCTTTTACACCTGTAGTTCGGTGGACTCGGGGCCTTTTTCATTTGGTTGGGTTTGCTTTCACATTGCACTTTGTCAAATGCACACACTGTAAACACACGTCACGTGATCGAGACGGTCACTTGTTTATTGGACAGAAAATCTGAAACTCGCTGACACTTTTCTCTCAGAAATAATGGAACAACACCACATTTATAACGTCTTGGGTTTTCTGGTTCTGCTTTAGTGTTTCTGATCTTTTAGAAGAAGGCGAACAATGTGAGAAGCTGACAGACAGCGAGTGAAGGAGCGAGCGAGAGAGAGACAATGATTTTTTTTTTTTATTTAACCTTAATCTAACCAGGTAGGCCATTGAGAACAGGTTCCAGGCCTGGCCAAGAAAAGCATGAGCGTGCAGGACAACATACAGTTTCACATTCAATACAATACAGGAATACAGAATACAATAGGCTACATAAAGATTAAGTAAGTATTACAAAGCCGGTGATGATGTTACACAGACTGATGATGTCACACAGACGACCAGCAGTGTGTGCTCAGAACAGCTTATGGATCTGAAAATTACCATCCCTTAAATCATATATAGGTCCGTAAATTGTGTGCAAGGTTGAAATTGCAGGCTAGTAAATGTTCACTTCCTGTATTTGGGTTGGATCGTGTTCTCACCTGAAGTGAAGCGAACTCACTTGAAAGTGAATCGAGACCCCTGTTTTCAAGCGGTCCAGAGTTTGTTTGTTTGATCCGCACCAGAGTTCAGGTGAACTTTCACACCAGCCCTAATGTCCAGACTATCAGACCAAACGCTCCAGGGTTGGTTTTAAACGGACCAAACGAGGCAGGTGTGAAAGCAACATAACTAAACTTTTCTCAGATCTAATGATTGTAATTGGATCCCAGTGGACTTCTTACTGTAAGCGATTAGTGTTGGCACATGTGAGGAATGTGTGACCTGGGGCACGTTCAATCGTGCCCCAGATCAATCAAGGCATGTTTCCTCGGAGCGATGTTAAACAGGCTTTGAGGTATGCTTTCTTTGGTTTGGTAGGTGTGTCTCTTGTTTATTGGCTGTGTCACAGGTGATACCCAATCAGCAGAGACGTGTCTGTAAAATTGTGGTAATAAAGGTGTTCAACGCACCCGTTTCAGTTAAAAAAACATGACGCTACGTTTTGTCGAGGCTGAAAAGTTTTGTCTAACTTCCTGTTAGATTTTTGTGTCTTAGGTAGAAAATTGTGTTTTGAAAAAAGTGCTTCATGCAACTGAAAACTGAGGGAAAGGCTGAGGAATAGCTGATGGTTTTGGAGGTTCGATGTGTGGTTTTGCCCTTTGAGTGAGAGGCTTCAAAAGTGGTGTGACATGTAAAGATTTGGTGTGTAAGCAGTCGTAAAGAACTGTATCAAGATTAGTCTTTAAGCTTTTTGAGTGTTATTTATTTATCACCTGCTCTAGCTTTTTTCAATATTTTGTGAACCTAAGTCTTTCACAAACCAAGGGAAAACACTGAAGCAGTGCATGCATGCTGCTACAGTGAAGCCTGCCAAGCGTTTACTTCATGTTTTAATAGCACAACCGCGGCTATACTTCAAACAAGTGATACCCATGTCACATGTTTTCCCCTAGATGGTTATTTTCCAATCAATTAAGAATTGTGGCCATGTCAATAGCTACGCATAACTATCAACAACAAAGTAATCTGGGGCTGAAATCAGACCTGTGGGAACAGTGGGGCGGAACAACATCTTCCATTAGCGCTCTGGCTTCTCAACTGGACTGGAATTGAATGACAGCCTGCAGCTAATTACCTTCAATATCTTACCGCCACATTAAAACTCATCTCAGGATGTGTGTGTAATTGTATGCTGCACATGTACATTATGCATATACAGTGTGTAATTGTGTGTGTGGCAGGGCTGGAAACCACCAGCAAACATAATGGATTACTGGTGGAAAAATGTGTGTGTGTGAACATGTTGCTACGTTGCTATGTTTCTTATTTTTTGAGAGCGTAGATGGAATAAAAACAAAACACAAACAGACACACTGCATTGCCATCCCCGGAGCTGCTAGCTAAAAATATAGTAGAGAAACAGTAACAATAGAAACACATGCATTAAAGTGAATGTAGTTGTAGTGTAATCGCACAGATATCATTATATGACTAAATCAGGGGTCACCAACACAGTGCCCGTGGGCACCATGTAGCCCCCAAGGACCACATGAGTAGCCCTCAGGCTTGTTCTAAAAATGAAAATTGAATATTGATATTATCTGTTTCCTACCTTGTTAAGTCATTGTTGATAATTATTGTGAGAAATCATTAACGTGATCAGTGTCTTCACATAGATGACTATCATTAATCATTGATAATCATATATAACTAAAGGCAAACTGAGCTAATTTGTTATTTCAGAAGAGTGTATCAAACTGGTAGCCCTTCGTATGACTCAGTACCAATGAAGTAGCGCTCAGTTTCAAAAAGGTTGGTGACCTCTGGGCTAAATAATAAAAGGGACATCATCTGTGTGTGTTGTATATTAATATTTGAACTGTCTGCTGTGTTTAGAGAGGATAAGGTTAGCTCCTGTGGGTGGACACCAAGCCCAGACTCCACTTCCTGATACTATATTCCCACCATTAATAAAAAATAAAAAAAATCTAGTTTGCGCAGTGTTAACAATTGTGATAATTTTCAGGAAATGAGAGGCGGAGGTCTGAACGATATTAAAGATGTAATATTCACACTGTTTATGTGTTGTTATGAAATTAACAATAACCCACACACCTTAAATATCCATGAGTATCTTGAGCTATCAAGATATCACACTGTCTCTCCTCTGTTTCTTTCTCTCTGTCTCCTTTTCAGTGTAATTGTGGCTTTATAACATGGTTACTGGAAGCATATAATACCATCACTATAAGATACAATGTAATCAGTGCAGTAATTCGATCAGGACCTGCTGCCACCTGCTACTGAGCAACATTGCTGCTCTCATAACCACAAATAAACTCTGAAAAGCTCTTTTGACAATTGAAACTTTCAACTGTGTTAAATCGCAATTAGCTTTAAACCAATCACAATCGTCTTGAGCGGTGCTAAGTGCCGGACGGAGCCACGGTGCCTCGGCAAGGA
>CM042320.1:25178182-25198182 GCA_023566125.1 Zingel zingel
AGAGGATAACTGCTAATGTGTGAGGCAAAGACATGATACTGTTATGACCCTACATTGGAAATATAGAGTAACCTTAAAAGATGGAGAAATATTACTGTATATTAGCTGGTGTATTTGGCAGTCCAGGGTTTAACAAACTTGAACAAAACCTTTGCAGTTCCTCTCAGTTTAAGTGTTTTAGTGTTTTAGCTCATTGTTTTAAATTGTGGCCTTAAACTTAACTGTTTTGTCTGCAGCAGTGTCGCCAGTAACAGCTAACAGCTGTTTTCAATGAAAAAACTTGGATAAACCCACTGTACATTACCTGCCCAGCACCAAACAGCAGACATCTGCTGCTATGTTAGAGCATGAGTACAGCATTAAACAACTGACGTTGGTGGAGACCAAAGCAGAATCAAAATGAGAATATTAAACTTACATTTATCAAAAACACGACTTAGAATGAATGCTAATGTTGCTTTGTGTCTGCAGGACGTGTCAATTGGACACAACTTTATAACGTCATAAGAACTTCATGTGATAATAATACGAATGTTGTGTTTACAGCGTGTTGAAATGCCCTCAAGTGATCAAATAATAATGTTAAAAATGCATTAATTCTGCCTTTTACAGTCAAACAGCTAAACTAAAACCAAGATTACATTCTACCCTTCTACCCCAGAAGTAGAATCATACAATTAAAGACACTTTGAGCCCACACTGAGTAATCTTGATGAGTAATTGTGATTGGACCATTGGTCTGACCTCAGTGATGCTGTGGCTGCCACTGCTGAATCATGGAGATGGATAGAAAGGCCATTCCAATTTAAAATGTATGTACCGTTGCCATGGTGCAGACTAACCTTCGTATAAACCGACTTATAGCAAGTCACAGAGGCTAAACGAGCAGTGGAGTAGGAACCTTATGAAGCATAGACAGCCAGCCGCTAAATGAATCAAATTGATTTAGTTAGGCTCGTTTTCTGTAACCAGTGGCAGAGTTAGCAAGCTAGCCAACTAGCCAGTCGTCGTCTGGGACCAAACAGCAGCTTTTTTCAACTGCAACTCCGCTATCGCTCTGCAAAAGTTAACTAGGAGTCAACTTTGGGGAACAGGTAGAGCGGTGAAAATCCAGGCACTATGGCCACTGCCAGCAGACCTCACTTATATCACTGTTACCATAGGAAGTAGCTTGGCCAATATTTAAACTGCCTGTGAAAACCCAGGGTAATGATCCGCTGACCCTGGGTCTAACTGTCGGTCCTGCTCACACCCCACTGCTCCAGAGAACGTTTCCCGATCTGTGTCGGCTGGCTCTTCACCCAGCGAGCTGCGGCACACTGACGCATGTTGTCACCATTACAACTAACAACACTCGTCATTTTCAACAGTTCAATGGCCTTTCTTTCAATTTGAAACCTATTGTTTGAATTCACTCATGGTGCACTGTATGGGCCTTAGTTTGTGAAGTTTGAAAGTTCTCTCCATGTTCCCATGGGTATCTTTCTACCCAAAGATACAGTAAATGTGTGTTATTTTTTGGATGCCCATGCCTGGAGCAAGGCCCTGGTCTCACAACTGGAGGACACATGCTGTTACTGCTTGTCCTCTCTCTCCCTTGACAACCAAAGCCTTTTCCTTGACCTAATTATTATTTATCATACTTATGACAGCACTTCCTGTCTTGTGCATAATGTATGCTTCATACCTCAGTTATACAGGTCTGCAGGAGTCTTTTCTGTCACATCTGGAGGGGAGTCAGTTTCCTTCCTCAATGAAGCTTTAGCAAATACATTTTCATCAGCTCAGAGCGAACTCTCGGTCCTGAATACTGCCCAATGGGTTTTCGGAACTTTAGGCACAATACAAAAAACAATCTTCATGGTCATTTTTTTTCTCTTGATCATCATAAAAAACCCTAACCCACACAAATATGGACACACTAAAGGTGAGGTATGGATACTTTTTCACCTTGTCAAACATTATGGTGATGGAAAGAACAAATGGAAAATGAGGGATTGAAAGGAAATCATAACAAGTAAATGGAGAAGGAAGACAGAAGCAAATGACTGCTGGCTGGATGACGCTGTCACCAGTGTGGTGTATGTTGCTATGGAAACAGCCCAAAGTTCAAGCCATGACAAACACAGGTAAGTGCTTGGGTGTGTGTGTGAGAGAGAGCGAGCGAGAGAAAGAGAATAAAAGCCTGAAAATTGCATCTGCAGTATTAAGCATTTGGAAATTATTATTTTTTTATTTAAAAAGAAGAATAATTAAACTGTAATGTTTCTTGTGTGAAAACAGCATAAAAATGTTCATGCAATAAACTATGGATCAAAGACAGCAACGGAACCATCTGAGAAAGGAATGTAGAACGTGAAAGGAGAATGAATAAAGCCCTTGAGGTGTATGTGAACCAGCACTACTGGAGATATGAAAGCTCTACACCTACTGTAGTAATATCTAATGTATTTCAAATAATATATAAATCAACAGACTGCTGCATATTTAAGCCTTGTCTTAAATTGATAATGATGACATGGCAGATGTTACAAGACTATATTGAATAGTACAGGTTATTGGCTGGCTGAGCTGCAGATTAATGGGTGGTATTATCTCTTAAGGAAGTTCGTCTTATTCTTCAGTTCACACTATTCAGAGTGATGATAAGCCCTAGATTTTAACAGTGTGCAGTAAAAAAAAGAATTATGTAATACAGAGACAGTAACAAAATGATCTTAATCTGGAATGACTGCCGCCAGATACAGAAGACATCCTTTAGAAATGTTAAAGTAAATAACCTCTATAAAACACACAGTAAAGACATACAGTTTAGATCTGCACAGTACGGTTAAAGCACTAAAGCGGTTTTTGTATGTGTTTGCTTATATATCAAGACCAATTAAGTCATCTTGAATATTGAATCTTGGGAAGCTCTGAAATCCTTGCTTTCATCTGGAATTACGGAGATGTTAAGAGTAAAGGATGTGGCAGGGGAAAAATGGCCTTAAAGTCACCAATAGATCAGCCAGTGTTACTATATATAAAATTAAGAAATACATGTGAAGTTAGCTCTGTCTGTGATGTACTGCAAGGTGCCCTGCATTTAACTTGTTCCCACTTTATAGTTCACATATGTGTGATATTAGCTGCTTGTTTCAGCTGGCAGAGAGCAGACTGAGCACACAGGCGGGCTGTGGCCCAACGACACCAGGTTCTGTTCCAAATCATCTCTTTTGCTTCCGTTGGTTGCAACAGAATCTTTGCAACTTAATCAGTGCTGCCAGCTGCACTGACTGCATCTGTAACTCTGCATTTTGAATCTACTCAGCTATACAACCACTTTGAATTCACCACATGGGAGGCTGAGAACAGAAAGAGACTGAGGAGGAAGTTGAAAATCTAGTTAACGCCCAGCATCGAGCTACAGCCTACCCTGCCTCGATGTCATCTTTAACCTCTGCACCTCACTAATTACCATACAGGGCTGCCTTTCATCCTCTCTCCCCACCCCTCTAACGCACATTCATTTAGGTCAGAACATGGCCTGTAGGCCATGCAGGTAATGAGAGACCATGCGCGCAGCTCCAGATGGATACTGTGTGGTCCTTCCATGTAGGCTCCTTGTTTGTTTGAGTTTCCTCCCCCTGTTGTCAGTGTGTGGTCATGAATTTCTCAAGCCATATACTTCAACTACATCAACCACATCTGGCACATACACGACTCCACCCAAAGCACCTCTTTCTGGCCTCGCACAAGAAGTAGATTAGGGCCTTTGGGAGACAGAACAGGAGTGCACCTCTCGGGCAGACAGAGCGGCAACACAACCACAGCTACGTTGCTAAATATACATACAAGAACTGCAAAGGAATAGAGCAAAATATCAGTCAATATAGTCAATATTCTGAATGATGTGGGGGTCTACGGGGTTGCACGATATAAGGAAAAAATGCGATATGCGGTAACGTTGTTGAATATTGCGATAATGATATTAGGTGCAATAAATTAACAGATATTAAAATGTACTCAGTTCTGCATTTTTGCTGCTTTCAGTATTCTGCTAAAATACAACAAATTGCTTGTTGAATTTAAAACAAGTGAATGGAAATTATTTCCAACATTCTTTTATTGAACAAGTTGAATTGAATATAAAAGGCACCACTAAAGAAAAGAGTTTTCCACTAAGTTTCTTTCAACTAACACAAATCTTTGAGTGTCTAGGGCGATGTGCTGCAGCCTTTCGCAATATGTATATTGTGCAAGTTGATATTGCGATGATGATAAAGAAACGATATAGTGTGGAGCCCTAGTGTCTATGTTTTTAATCAGTTATCAGGGTAGATGACTGACCACACCCACACACACACCCACACCCACACCCACACACACACACCCACACACACACACACACACACCCACACACCCACACCCACACCCACACACACCCACACACAGCTTCCAAATATAAACCTCAGACTGGAAGATTAACTCAACCAAACCCAAATCCTGCTCTCTGCGTCCTCTCAGCGGAGGTAAAGACAAGACCAGCGGTGGAAACATAATCCCTCCATGTTCACACAGTCGGTTCACACTGACCTGCCAACAGCAGCAGGCAGGCAGGCAACCAACCCCCTCTTCATCCCCCAAACACACGCACTCACTATCCACTGCACAGCTGTCCACTCTAAACATAGATTGAGTGAGATGTACATTTTTTAACAACACATGAGTATAATCCAGGGTAAATATTGTTCGGCCAATCTCATATAGATGGATTACAAACAGGAGCCATTCCCTTTCCAAACCCAATTTAAGCATGTTACAGTAATGCTGTAATCTTGGGCCGTTCAGTTAACATTAGCAAAAAATAAAGCAGAACACTTGGCGAAGCCAGTGGTTAAAGGTTAGATACAAAGTCTCTTTAAATAAGTCGGTTCAGTTGGACAGTTGTGTATTTACACGGTGAGTTATTTAGATCCAAGCTCACCATTTCCATTTCATGTTTTGGAACACAGGTGAATAGAAAGCAACACTGTAAAACATTTCACCTTAAATTTACAGTAATATACTGGCAGCAGCTTCACCATTAAACTATTCTTTATTTACAGTATGCATTCTGTCAAGATATTTTACTGTAAATAGAAAGTTTTTTACTGTATTATTTGAATTTACAGTTATATACTGACTACAGTGTCATTCCCGCCTTTTCCTTTATTTTTCCAAGATGCATTGGTATTAACAGTAAATACCTGTAATCTGTAATTTCACAGATAGTGCTGTAATATTATTATTATTTTCTCCCAGAATGCATTGCCATTTACAGTATGATCCTCTATGACTTTAAAACGGTAAGATACTATGAGATTCAAGCTGTCAATTTACATCAAAGTGAAGTACAGTTTTTCATTTTGTTATATTGTTTCTACTTGGGGACTGTGGGAAATTCTTTGGATGGGGATGGAGACGAATCGTACATTACACCTTTTAAAAAAGCAAGACTTCCCCCCACATTACTGTTTTCTTTGCACTCTCTCTTTGTCCTGTAACCTGTAACACTCTCCAACCCGTTCCCACACTATACTTGTAAAATACGGACGCTTGGGCAATGGCTCTCAGCGTCAGCTACAACGCAAAAATCACCCTCCAGCATGCGTGTAGAATGCAGCGGGCAGAGCAGCAGCTCCGCTGCGCTTAAAGTTGACACAATATTAAGAGCAACAACGGTAGTGAGTAGTATTAAAGCCTGAAATTCCCCATAGCGAGGCTGGTTGTAGAGGTGGATGGGTCAAAGAACACAGGACTTTCACCCCAGAGACCGAGGTTCATGTCCCGTGTGTCACGTTTCCTAAAGCCAACTGTTACGTTCTAGTTTTCCTAAAGACGTATAGAGACGTTCAAAAAGTGAGCGGTCACTGTTGAGCTCTATGCCTCTCATCCCCTGACATCACCTGACTGGATCAAACAGTGATCATCCATTGTGATACCGGTTAGTTAGTTACACTTGAGTGATTTAACTTCATTCCGTCCATCCAATGGTAGACTGATTAACTTTCAATATATAAAGTTCTTCGATCACAGTGAACCTATATGCTCAATGCCACAACAACCCTAAAACCTATCATAATTAAAGTGTAATAATATGGTATTATTTTATAAATATAAGATTGTGTTAGACACATTTAGCTTTGGTTTATGTACAGTTTTAGACACATTTCTACCATTCAAATTCAAAATGATGCAAAATGACACATAGATAAAATAAAGTATGATCATATGTACATCATTTCACAAAAGTATTCTTCAATACACTTTGACCGGAGAGACTAGTGAGGCATCCCACAGAAAGGGACAGCCAGTGAATACAGACAGGGTGAGAGAGAACAACGAGAGAGAGAAATGATCAGGAAGAATGTAATGTTGAAGGCAGAGAGAGTAAAAGGAACATTTTGCTCCCATATTTGTTCATGATTAGATGTCAATGGTGTCTGGATTTTCTTTTAGTCAACATTCATGTTCAAGTGTTTCGTGATCATTTAAGCCTCTTCTGAATTTCCAGATGTGTTTATCCGGAGCTCTTTGAGTTTTCACACGTCCGGCTTAGTGTGACTTTGACATCATTACATTTTGAGAGTTGTATAGCAGCTACCACCCACTGTCATCTTGGATGTCTGTTGACCCCTGCCATGTGTATTTTATGAAAAGATGAGCTACAGACGGCAAAGACCCAAGAGAGATGGTTCAGGTGAGATATGGTTCTTCAGTCAGTAAAACTAGGATTGTTATACTACTGAGTGTGAGAGGCCTCACCAGAAATATGCCGGGCAGTGGAGACTAATTGGAGGATTTGGTTGTATATTTATGACTGTGAGACAAACAGACGGTTAAGATTCTGGGTTTAATAAATAAAACTGATTTAATTGGCTTGACTCCCTTGATATGGCACTCTGAGTTTGGGAAGGGGATGAATTTGAGTGTTCATAATGTCTTTCTGGAGCTACCCATGCAGCCATGCTGGCAGGTTCATGTGGCAGCATGGCAGCATAGGACGATGTAGGGAACACGATAGAAACATGGAGGATACAGAAAAGAGGGGAGGATGGCAGACATACAAGAGTGGTGGAGGTAAAAGGACACATGCCCACATTAAGGCAGGATGAAAGGATGAAGACCATACAGTGGAAATGAAAGAGAGGAGAATGAAGAGGGTGGAGGACAGATTGGTAAGTGAATGTTGATACATACGTTTTGGTCTCTAATCAGCTTCACAGGGTCTAATTAGAGCTAAAGGATTCACATGCTGTAATCATATAGTCCATCCACATGTATATATCTATATTTACATATACATACTGCCTGTTAAACGCAGCTTATTCTGGTTTAGGGTGGGTGCACTCCATGACCCTGAGGTCCTGGAGTGTATTACCATTTAGAAGATGGTGGGTTGAGTTATTTCTAGATCAATGCGAAACAGTTTTAGTTGTATTGGTGTCTCTCAACGGTTTCGTATATATCTTATGAAAAAAACGTATGCACAATGGTTTTGTTTGATATCTTATGAAATATGACTGTTCAGTTTAACGCTGTGAAACGGCAACAGGTATGTAACCGTTAGGTGAGGGTTAACTTTAGGCACCAAAATTACTTGCTTAAGGCTAGAAATAAGATCATGGTTTGGATTAGAATTAATCTATTCCCTTTAACAATAGGTTCACGATTTTTCAAGCCAGTCTTAAAACAATATCATCCTGTTCATACTGGCCATTAAAAATTCCATTCTTTATGCACTTTCAATGTAAGTGACGAGGGACTGGCCTGTGCAAAACTGCATTTCAAGTTTATCTCAAGTTAATATGAGGCTTCGGCAGTCTGTTTTCAACAGATAAGTGGGTATCTTTCAAAGTCTTTTTTGTGCAAAATTCTCTTTTGGGAGAACAAAAAGGACATTTTGTACTAAAAAGCTGTAAGCTGAAATACATTTTTTTCACAGAACAAAGCACATAAAGAAGGATTTTCTCACTAGCCAGTATGAAGAATGATTACAGCAAGCACACCTTTTTAATGTAGAAGATATGACAATCTGGCTTTTATCTTAAACTGCTTCTCCACCAAAGGTTCTTGGGACTTTTACATCTTTCTAAGGAACTAAGGTTCCTTTAGCCCATTGGTATCTCTGTTTCCGCCGCATTCTAAAGACCCGTGAAGATTTGACAAATTAGTCCGCTGACGTATGAAAAAGCAACATGATGGAACGAGGGCTGCTGGTTGTCGCAGCGGTAGTCTCCTCCGCTCCTGGCTGGCTAGCTGGTCTGGCTACTCCACACAGCATTCTGGGATTGGAGAAAAACGTGGTTTGGTTTATTGGCATTTCTTTAGACCAATCACAATCGTCTTGGGCGGTGCCAAGTTCCGCCTGAAGCTGCTTTAAAATAGTGGTGTGAGAGAAAACTCAGATTGGACAGATAGTCTAGCTAGCTGTCTGGATTTACCCTGCAGAGATCTGAGGAGCAGTTAACCATAGTCCTCACAAATCCACCAGAGGTTAGAATGCCAACACAAAGAAAAAGGAAGGGGACGGACATACATGCATCCGGTATTTCCTGAGGCACGGGAGAAATCCCAAAAGTGGAACGTCAAGGATTTAGACTATCACAGGGGTAAACACAGTTCAGTGTTCCCGCCGGTTTCATCTTGAAAACACTGACACTGTTATAATTTGTCCACTAGAGAGCACTGGCAAGTTATTTTGTACATATCTTGGTCACAACCACATTTTTAATGACTAAATTGAAGGAATCGTCAATTAAAACAATAACAACATAAAGAACAGCTTTTATAGTACTATAAAAGATAAAATGTCTATAGCAGTAACTAGGGCTGGGAAATACATTGATATTATAGCGATATATAAGGCTAGATATCGTCTTACATTTTGGATATCGTAAGTGCTGTCTTTTCCTGGTTTTAAAGGCTGCATTACAGTAAAGTGATGTCATTTTCTGAATTTACCAGACTGTTATAGCTGTTCTACTATTTGCCTTTATCCACTTAGTTATTTTCACAAATCTCATTGTGTAAATATTTTGTGAAAGCAGCAATAGT
Source organism: Zingel zingel (assembly GCA_023566125.1). Taxonomy (NCBI): domain Eukaryota; kingdom Metazoa; phylum Chordata; class Actinopteri; order Perciformes; family Percidae; genus Zingel; species Zingel zingel. The sequence goes on from CM042320.1 coordinate 25,187,261, forward strand.
CAACCCTACAATATCTCCACAATATCGATATCGAGGTATTTGGTCAAACATAACGTAAAATTTCGCCCAGCTTTAACAGTAACTCGTGCAGCTTTATTTAAAACTTCTATCCTAATAGACCGTAAGAACCCTTTGTTTCATACAGATTAAATGAGTTTCTTTGCTGTTCATACACAACAACATGCGGAGCAGATGTGGCCTTAAGTAGGCAATCGTAACAAAACGTCGAGGATCAGGGTGACTATCCTATGAAACAGCTAATCCCCAATGCTTTCAGTGAGTGGCTGCATGTCTGATCTGCTCCACACTGAGGCTGACAGACATCATCACCAATCCATGTGTGATGTGTTTGGCAGGCAGTCTGCAACAGATTTTTTCTTGCCCACCATAAGGTGTCTTTTGGGAATCATGTGGTAAGAAGTTACACCTGACTTCAGAAGCATTCGTTCTGGCTCTTATGTACTCCTAACCTTTGTCATTATGTGTGAATAAGAATAAGAGGCAGAGGAAATGTGATTCTTTTAACATTTAGATTAGAAAGACTATTCTATTCTGCTGTATTGTATAGCAACAGATCGGTTCTCACTGTCAATCTGTCAGTAGTGGACATTTAAGCAACTGTGGAGGTTTCTGCACACATTGTTAGATTGCATATGCACATGTGTGTCTTGGCGTGTGTTTGTGTGTGTGTGCATGCCTACTGTTCTGCTAAAAGCTTTGATTCAACAAAGAGCCAGGCGAGGTCACACTGCGTGATCTTTATGCCGAAGCCAAGCTTGACTCGACTGTCCAAAGCATCTGAAACCTGACAGTGATCCCAGTGTCGGCCAATGGGATGTTAGCTTGGGAGGGGAGAAAAAGAGACTGCACCAGAAGAACTCCACGTTGCTCCTTGATTAAGAACTACAAAAATAGCAATAGTTAACATGGACAGGATTTATGGATTTTACAGATGTCCCCTGACAGAATTGTCAGAACAGCAAATTGCTGCCATATAAAGCTAGCTAGCATTGTCATAAATCTGATAGTGTGCTCATTGACAAATTTTTCCCCTTGTTAGAGAAATCCATTTAAACAACAGAACAATAGGCAGAAATATGGCAAAAACTTTGGATTAGATCAGGGGTCTTCAACATTTTGTGGTACACATTACACCTGCTAAACATCAGCATGTTAGCATTTTCATTGTGAGCATGTTAACATCATGATGTTAGCATTTAGCTCAAAGCACCACGTCTCCTCCCTGGAGGAGCATAAAATCTTCAACTTTATCACAATGTTTTCAACTGACTGCAACAATGTGGGGGTCTACTGTATGACATCAAATCACAAAATTTGGTTATCACTCAAAGGGCAGTAGGGTGTTGATGTTGGCAATAAATCATCTTTAAAATTAATGGCCCAGGTAGAAGCCCTGTTGATGACAAACATCCATCTTGCTTTTTCTGTAGTGTTCTCTGACCTCTGACCTCCCTGTGAAGACAGATAGCAGAATGGATACAATAAGAAAAACTGAAATCGTCATCCCACCACAAAGGGTGTCAGTACCCTCAGGGCTATTCTTGCATTGCCAGACCCTGAACGAACCAAGCAGGTCTGCATTGTTGCACGATCCAAATTTCCTTCAGAACTTTCCCTTTTCAGTATTTAACGTTGGCTCGCAGGTTCTGGTTGTTGTGTACCGAAGCGACCGGAGTTTAAAACTGCAACACAAAGAAAGCGGATGATGAGGGACGTCCAGCCAAACGTCCGGGCGCCGCCGGACCTATCCAGTAAATGAACCATTGTCGATCCAGATTACCTCAGATCAAATCACACATAAAAAAAACTTTTTCAATTCAAACTTTTGAATTGAGCATTTATAATGGTATTAACTATAGTTAGTCCATCTCATCAAGTGCTGTACACAGTTAAGAATCAACAAGTATTACTGATGTCTCTCCACCTGCACACAGGCAGAGAAACCAGATCCTGTGTTATCAGGTGTCATTGGACTCCAGGACTACAAGACCCCCCACCTGTCTGACCTATCAACCCGCCAGCTCCACTCAACCACCTGCCTCCTTTAAAAAACCCACTCAAACATTAACAGGCACATACATTGTTTTTGTGACAGTTGTGTGTGTGTGTGTACATATATATATATATATATATATATATATATATATATATATATATATAAAAGAAGGTTGTTATTTCACCAATCAAACTGCCAAATAAAGACAGTTTTTGAAAGGCAAACTCAAAAGGTACTGTAAGTCTGAAGATTATGTTTAAAGATGTCAACATATTGTGAAGCCTTCTGCTCCTTTGGAAGGCTGGTCTAAAAGCTAACAACCATCTGAATAACTCACAGAAACAAATGCCAACATGGTTGTATTTACTAAAGGCACAGGATTACTTTAATACAGAGATAATTTGGTAAATGTGAGAAGAGTTAGGCTACAGGCCCAGATCTAAATCCACAGGGAGTGGAAACCAACTCACTGTACGTATAAAGACAGAAACTGAGTAGAACTGCTCTCCATCCACCTATGTTTAGATCCACTCTAAACGTATACTTCTGCAGCCCTGTCATGATGTTAGCAATGTCACCTTTCACATATCTGCCTGTGCGCTAAAATGTCAAGATGTGTTCACTTCAGGAAGCACAGTGAGCTCGAGCTGCACCCTGCGAGCACCCAGATGGCCTGTGTGCATCTTGTTAAAGCCGAGTGGAAAGTTCAAAAAGACTTTATACATAAAGTTGTGCGTCACAAACACTGGATCCTTTCCAGCCTCGGGAACGCAACCAAAACATCCTATGAACAAATCACAAGAAGGGAGGAAGAATTATGACTAAAAAAAGTCACAAACATTTATCAAAGGCCATTGATTAGCTGGGCAAAACATTAAAAATACAACAATGCGTATCGGCTTGAGCCTACCTCAGGGTTTTTTTTTAATGTTTTTTTATGTTAGCAGGTACCAGGGACTTTTTATCATACTGGAAAAACAAAAAGGGCGAGTAGAGTCGAGGTGAGTCGAGCAGGTACCGTGTAATGGAAAAACGCCATTAGAAGGCAAAGAGGGTCTAATGAATTGCTATTGAGTTGCATTATGGGAAATGTAGGATCCAGCCTTTTTGGAGTCTGACCCATACTAGGAACTAAAAGTAAGGCTATATCAGCCTCTGTTGCTTTGATTTTGAAAATTATGTTGTCAATCCATCTCTTGGGAATCCCTAACCTCATAGAACTGCATTACCAAATTACTGCAGTAACCCTTTAATATACAAGGAAATAAGAACATGTCAATTTTTGACACTCAAGGGTATGGTTTGATGTGAAAAATGAGTAAAAAGTTGTTTTAAAATATAAAACAAATATTTAGTAGAAAAAGAAGGCTTAGGCTGTATTCTATTACCAAGAAAAGTGATTGCCAGTCACTTCCCTTTTAATGTACGCATGTGGATGAAGGAAAGACAGTTTTACAGCACCTGCCTGACTCCTTTTCACCACATCAGCCAAGGCAATGAAACTGAGACAAGACAGGGAGAGGAGAGAGGGAAACAGAGAGAGAATGCAACAAGAAATGGAATGACAGAAGGAGGAAAGGGGAGGAGAGAAGGAAACAAGAAAGTAAAAAAAGAGAAGAAGAGAGAATGCTACAAGAAATAGGGAGGAGTGAGAGAGGAAAGGGAAGGAGGAAACAAGAAAGGAGAACATAGGAGAGAAGAGGAAGAAACATGAGGAAACAATAGAGGAGATGAGGAAATCAAAGAGGGAAAGGAGAGGGGGAGGTGAGAATAGAAGATGAGGAAACAAAAAAAACAAGAGAGGAAGGAGATGAGGAAGCTGAGAAGGAAAAGAGATGAGAGGGGTGGAGAGAAGAGAGTAAAAGCGGAGGGGGAAAGAGGAGAAAAGAGGAGTGGAGAGGCCAGCTGGGCCACACCTAAATGTACTCTGAAATCAAAAAAGCAACACCTCTCAACAGCTTCCCCGGCTCCTCTACTTTCTCCCACAGGCTGTGATGCTGTATACAGTATACAGTATATCAGTAAACACAGCAGCAGCCTGACCACTAACAGTCTCCTCAGCCTGTCTCCTGTTGTAAAACAGTAAACAGGACAAATCACAACTGAATGACTAGAAACCACAGAATTTACTTAATTTGAGGTAAGTCTAGAATATTGGTGTTCAGTGAATCATCCCTCTGTTAACTAGTGTGTGTGTGTGTGTGTGTGTGTGTGTGTGTGTGTGTGTGTGTGTGTGTGTGTGTGTGTGTGTGTGTGTGTGCGTGTGTGTGTCTGAGGGACATATAGAAGATACAGAACTAACAGAGAGAGAGAGAGAGAGATAGAGAGAGAGAGAGAGAGGTGAGTATTGCTTGTAGAGTATGCCGTATTTGTATTTTTTATTCAGTTGTATTGAGTTACTGTTCTCATGCAGACATTCAGTGTGCGTGTGTGTGTATTAGAGATGGATGTATGTGTGTATAATATATATATATATATATATATATATATATATATATATATATATATATATATATATATATATATATATATATATATATATATATATATATAAAGAGAGAGAGAGAGAGAGAGAGAGAGAGAGAGAGAGAGAGAGAGAGCGCGCATCTCTGACCATTGGATCATGCAAATATGAGTCAAATGTTTCACCCCAGGCAGGCACAGAGTAAGATTTAGGCGCGGCTGGAGGACTTGCCTCAGTGGACATGCACAGTGCTGACAATTACAGACAGCAGGGATATATATCTGCACTATTACACAAACCCAAAAGTGAAATGATCCCAGTGGGAAGAGAGAACGTATGATTGATTAGCGTGTGTAACCCAGTAAAGGTATCATCAATCCCCTGCTGCTTTCCGACACACTAGACAGAGAAATAGACGGAAAAGAGGCGACTTACTTGTTGGAAATCTCTCCCACATGGGCTTCAGGTGACGCGTAAACGCTGCTGATTGCTTTTTATTTGTCCTCCGTTCCGTCGCCGCCCGCGCCGAGCGCTAATAGACGATCTTTGAGGCGGTGAAATCCAGCTGATGGCTGCGGAGCGACCGAGCGACTGGCTGGCTGACCGAGCGGAGGGGAGAGGAGTCTCTTCAGCACCGCCACTTTGAACAGCTCCCGCTGACGTCACTGCCTGAGTCCAAGGACACGCCCACTTCCCTGGCGAAGGACTCCGGGGCGAACGAGGCAGAGAGAGAGAGAGAGAAAATAAATGCTGTCTGTTTAGATATAAGTTTTAAATAACTGTACATATTTATAATATCTTATGTTAAATTTGTACGTGTCTTTAGATTTTTAAAATGTTGTTTCATATTACTTGATATATTTAGTTTTTATATTTGTCATACAAATAGATTTATATAATTGATATAAATCCATCCTAATATTGTGTTAATGTTTATATAACTTTTTTATTGTGTTATGTCTGATGCTTTGGCAACATGCTATTTAAACTTCCATGCCAATAAAGCCCCTCTGAATTTGAATGAGAGAGAGAGAGAGAGAGAGAGAGAGAGAGAGAGAGAGAGAGAGAGAGAGAGAGAGAGAGAGAGAGAGAGAGAGAGAGAGAGAGAGAGAGATAATTTAATGATAACACAAAGAGAACTTACAAAACACACAAGCTGGTAATGTCCAAATAAAAAAAAAAACCAAGGAACATGGAAGGAACGGGGAAATCAAAGAACACGCAAATATAGCTTATACTGGAAGGATCTCTCACACACAAGACTCACGATGGATGACAATAACACACACAGAAAGCACAGAGACTAAATACACAAGTAAATGAGGGTGAAACAAGGGACAGGTGACACAAGGTCTGGGGAACAGGTGAAAGACAGGGCAGGGCAGACAATCTCAAAGGCGGGAAAACCAAAAAACAGGAAGTAAAACAAGACATAACATGGGAGAAACAGGCACACTACAAAATAAAAGAAACAACGCATGAAACAAACACAAGGAAAAACACATAAGATAGAAAATATGAGAAGTGAAACGAGGAACCAGAACAAATAAACACAATAAAACAGGAAAAAAACTACAACAGAAAACCCACAATCATGACACATATATTGTAATAAATTAAGTTGCATAATAAACTGGGCCTACATAACGTGCGGGCACCCTAAAGCTTTCATACATACCTTTTTAGTGAACAATAATTATAAAACATTTTATTTGTAGATCACTTTTTATTGTTAAAATCCATCCCAACAACAGAATAAAACAAGTAACAAAAATAAAATAAAAATGTAAAAAGTAAGAAATTCATGTTTTAATGTTAGACATACATGTGGCACAGTGAATCCTTAACTACCTATGGGCCAGTAAGCCTATCATCAGTGTTTTTTTGAACAAACAGGCTGATTTACATTGGCTAATAATATGTTGGATTAATGTTAAGACAACAGATTTCAAAGAGCTAAATTACCTTTTGAAATAACAAAATTCAGCATATCTTGCTGCCCAATATGTACACCCCCCCCCCCACACACACACACACACACAGACATACAAACACACACACATGCACACACACATGCTCATCAGATAAACATTCACACACATTCACACTCCAATGGCGCAGCATTGGGAGCAATTCTGGGTTTAGTGTCTTGCCCAAGGACACTTCGACATGTGACTGCAGGGCCTGGGATCGATCCACGACCGTCTGGTAGATGACCGCACTGAACCACAACCCTGAATCTCAAGGTCCATTTGGTAGTTGATCTGGAGCTTTCAACTCTATCACATGGTCCTCATCGTTCAATCAATCCATTTTTTTATTTGTCACATTAAATCTATGCGGTACAATCCCAGTGAAATGTCTCGTTTTGCCAGACCTTCCTCCACAGCGCTGCGGAGGACGGTCTGGCTAGTCCACACAGCATTCCTGGATAGGAAAAAAACGTGCTCTGGTTTATTGGCATTTCTTCAAACCAATCACAATCATCTTGGGCGGTGCTAAGCTCCGGACGAAGCCACGGTGCCTCTGCTAAATAGTCTCAGGAAGGAACTTGTTTTGGTGGAACATGTGTACGTTCAAAAGTAGTTTTAGTCGTGCAACAGAAAACTCAGATTGGACAGATAGTCTAGCTAGCTGTCTGGATTTACCCTGCAGAGATCTGAGGAGCAGTTAACCATAGTCCTCACAAATCCACCAGAGGTTAGAACGCCAACGCAAAGAAAGAGAAAGGGGACGGACATCCGGCCGAAAATAGTGACATCCGGTGGAATTTCCGGCGGCACCGGAGCAATACTGGAAGTGGAACATTGTGGATATAGACTAAGTAAAATGTAAACCCATAGGCTGCTTGAACTTGTGCATGACGCATCATAAAGCAGAATATGGCCGTCAGATCGGCACATGGAAAAGTCAGTCAAAAGTTTATTGATTTCATAAAAAACAAAAAGAATTCTGTGTTTTTTTTAAATATAACTTAAAAAATGCTAAATAAACAAAAATAGTTAATGTCACCGGTACTCTGGGATCCAGACAAGTTTCGGTGACCCTTTAAATGTCACTTTCTTTGTGTATGAAGTGCAAATACTACAAAAAGTGCAAAAGATATAAAAAGGGATTCAATATCTACGTCTAAACTGTGTCAACAACTATGTCTGATGTTGTCAGATGATGTGAGCGGGTTTTGAAGTGAACATATCAGACGTGGAGACTTTTCAGAGCTTAGTCTTACAGTGAATTCACTCCCTTGTAAGGTTTTAACTGTTTTATTGAGATCTGACACAGACTACAGGAGTTACAAAGCGATGTTGACTCATCTATCAAATCAATCTAGGAGATGTATTCAATCTTAAGACTTCAACAGATGAATCCCACTCTCAGAGAGCAAATATATAATTTTCTGTACGCAAAATAGCTGTTTTTGAGTATGTAACGTATGTCAGCGATAGATAAAGATCTTGTCAGTCATAAGCTGCTGCTCCGCTTTGCTCCTCAAACGTATTTATCTATTTATGTAAGTGGATTTAGAAGGGTTGATATGAAATGATATTAAATACAGAAACTGTGTCATAGCTTAGGATTTAGTGAACTGAAAAACCTACAGTGAAAAACTGAATGAAGGTAAAATATTTGACACATGCTCATAGAAATACATTGTAAACCCTTCACTTGTTGGCTATAGATGGAAAAATATGATGCAGCAAAGTAAAAGAAACTTTGGCAGTTAAATCAGGGATGCAGAAGGACTGGTACCTAAAAAACCCAGAATGTATCCCTGGGAAATGAGCCTTGTTAAATTACATGTTGCATATCATGTCTGCAAAGCTGGCTTTTTTATATTCGTTGACTTGGTAAGAAGAAGCAGTGCTACACAGACCTACAGAGACCTACAGAGTTTATCATCCTGTTTGGGAAAAAACATTTTAAATTGGCTCAAAGTAATAAAAATTACATCTAAACAAAATAATTATCTGAAAGAAGCACAAGAGCAATAGAATAGAATAGAATATGACTGTCCACCTGAGTTGAAAATGAGCTATACGTCACCAAAACATAAAAGCAGTGAACATGCAAAAGAACATGCGTCATGCATAATTCAAAATGAAGCCAAAGTTTTCATTTGTCCAGAAAATATCTCCAAATCTACAAGATGGATTGGCACAAAATGCACACACACTCCCTGGTGTGGAATCTGCCTTTGGTGATTCGGATTTGTCAATATCATATCAAAGTTATAATGTGTCCAGTTGTTTGGTTTATATTACATTACCTATCATTTAGCTGGCGCTTTTATCCAAAGTGACTTCTAATAAATTGCTTTCAACCTTGAAGGTACAAACAGCAAGAAGTAAGTGCAAGTACATTAGCTTCAAATAAGCCAAACTACAAAGAGACACATGAAAGTGCTTTTTTTTATAAAAAATTGTATCCAAGATAAAGTCTTAAGAGATATATTTTTAGCCTGCTGCGGAAGGTGTGTAGGAAATAGTCGGGATTTCTTTGAGTCATTAGTTGCCCCTCACTGTGAGGGGCCAGCAAGCAGGTTGGCTGATGCAGAGCGGAGTGTAGGGTTGTCCTGGATGTATGCCTGGCCCTAATCCATGCATGCGGACAGCAACTGGTCACCAGTGAAGGGAGCAGAGGAGCGGTGTAGTGTGAGAGAACTTGGGTAGGTTGAAGACTAGTCGGTTTACACCATAGTAATAAATGTAATGAAACACCATGTAAAAATAATGGACAAATCCAGGTCTCAAAAGTGAAGCCAATGCAGAAGTGTCTTAACCTGCATTCTATCTAATTTCCAGCAGGGGGTGCCTCCACTGGCTCCATAAAGAAGTTCATTTCTATAGAAGTCTATAAGTAAATGACCCTACTTCTCACTTGATTTATTACCTGCAGTAGACATTTTCATGAGTTTATGTTCTCAATCGCCAGTTTTAAGTCTTAAATACAGCACGATGTTTATTTTGTAAATTATGGTCACATTTCTTTTTAAATAGACGGTAACGCAGGGGATGCTTTAGGAGCGTGGCTACATGCCACCTCGTCAATTATGAGGCTTAGCAATGCTAACCATGGCGCTGTGTGCATTACTGTAAAATAGACCTGAACTTGTTTTTGTATGTTGTCCATGTTTTCGTCTTAAACTTTGACGCCAGTAAATCTCAACTGGATGACTTCTTTCAGAGCGGTTGAAAATCTTCAACTTTCCCTCTTTAGCGTTTAGCTTAGCGCAGCACCATTGTAACCATGAACAACACTGGCTTGGCCGTGTCATCCTCCCCACCCCAGCTCAGTGAGGTCATCCTGCACATCATCAACTGGAGCCTGAGTCTGGAGCGAGTTCCAGTCCTGTGGAAAACTTTGTGTGTTGTTCCAGTTTCAAAAACTGTGCATCCCAGGGAGCCCAACCACTTCAGACCGGTGGCCTTAACTTCTAACCTGATGAATACCTTGGAGAGGATTGTATTGCGACACCTGAGAACTCTGGTGAGCTCAGAACTGGACCCCCTACAGTTCGCTTACCAACCAGGCATAGGGGTGGAGGATGCCATTATCTATCTATCTATCACACAGATCACTGTCACATCTGGATAACACTGGGAGCATTGTGAGGGTCATGTTTTTTTTATTTCTCCAGTGCTTTCAATACAATTCAACCATCACTGCTCTGGGGGAAGCTATTGGGAGCTGGAGTTGACCCCCACCTGTCTGCATGGACCATCCTCACTGACAGATCACAGTATGTGAGGCTCCAGGACTGTGTGTCTGATGTGGTGATGAGCAGTACAGGAACACCACAGGGTACAGTGCTCGCTCCATTTTTCTTCACCCTGTATACAGTGGATTTCAAGTACAACACAGCTGTCACATGCAGAAGTTCTCTGATGATACTGTCATTGTTGGGAGGGTATCAGAGGATAATTATCAGGAATACTGGGAGGTGTGAGTCAAACCACCTTCACATCAACGCCAGCAAGACAAAGGAGGTGGTGGTTGACTTTCACTGGAGGCCGCCTGGTACTACACAGGTGAACATCCAGGGTGTCGACATTGAGATGGTGGAGACATACAAATACCTGGGTGTTCACCTCAACAATAAACTGGACTGAGGTCCTTTGGTGTGTGCAGGACTCTGTTAAAAACATTTTATGACTCTGTGTTTGCGTCTGCAATCTTTTATGCAGTAGCCTGCTGGGGAGCTGGGATCACAGAGAGGGACAGGAAAATACTCAACAAACTGGTGAAGAGGGCTAGCTCTGTTCTGGTCTGCCCTCTGGACACCAGAGAGGAGGTGGAGGAGAGGAGGATGTTAGCCAGGCTGGCATCAATCATGGACAACACCTCTCACCCCCTACATGAGACTGTGAGTTCCCTGAGCAGCTCCTGCAGCAGCAGACTGCTGCACCCTCAGTGCAAGAAGGAGCGCTACCACAGGTCCTT
>CM042320.1:25203182-25353182 GCA_023566125.1 Zingel zingel
AGGTGTGAAAGGTGTTGCTCATCGTGGGGGATCCAACTTGAATTATCAACTGACTCTGCAGTGCAATCAGTCATAAAGGGCCGTCCAGACCAAAAACAATAATTATAACCATAACTATAACTATAACACACTGCTGAATGATAGCATTTAATAAACAGTGTCTTCAAGCATGCATGCTCCATCTGATAATAATACATAATACACTAAAGCGTGATTTATGATTCTGCATAAAATCTACGCCGGGGCTACGTACGTATGTGGAGATACCGACCCTACGCCGTAGCCTGACGTGCGCCTCTCAAAACATGTCGGAGCGCAATCATCGCTCGGCCGTGGCTTGGTAGCGTTGCATATCCCCCGACTCATTTCCTGTTTCTCCTTCTCCATAAACAACATGAAATCAACATGAAACGTTTCCTGCTACAGATGAGAAAGCACACCACTATGCCTCTAGAGTTGGCACTCTCTCCGAAAGATATTCACGTCACTCTCTCACTCCCCCCCCCCCCCCCCCCCCCCCCCCCCCACACACACACACACACACACACACACGCCCTGCTATTCTCTTAAAGAGATCGACTCACACACCAATGCACAACTATAAACTTCAGGCCACATACGTAGGCTACGGAGCCTCCCCAGAACCATGTTTCAACGTAAGATTGCACGACTGTCTGTAGTAATATCCTACATATCCGTGAATTCAGGTACATTTTATGAAGATTTTATGACCAGAAAAAAGTCTACTGGCGGTCCCTGGGGCGCTCACACTGCTGCCTTTTCCAGGCAACAGCGACGCACAGATCTCCAGAGAGCGGGGGGATAAAACACAGACACATCACCAAAAATATGATAATATCATCCAAAACTCTTCTCCAAAGATTCACTCTCATGTCACAGAAACCACTGTGACATGAGAAATACTTTAAAAGTGGTAATGTTTAAAAATCCAAAAAATGCACACAGCTAAAGGATTAAAGCCCCACCGAGTAAAAGAAAAAGTCCCGCCCCGCCATGCACTGACCCACCTGTGTGGAACACATACACCATCTCTCTGCAGTGTTATCTGCCATCCCACGTTGTAAATTCATGTCAGTGTTCATGTGTGTTTGTGTGTGTGTGTGTGTGTGTGTGTGTGAGTGAGTGAAGCTAAGCTGTTACTGTGTGTGACAGTGCAGATGGATCAGCACCAGTGTTTTATGTATAGGAGGATAGGACATAACAGACCGGCTGTTCCCCTCCACAAATTGTAATCCTTGTGCCTCCTGTTGATGACAGAAGAGAGCAGAGAGCTTTGTCCCTCTGCTACTACACACAGAAGATGTGTTTTGGGCACACATTTTGGGAGCATATAACATGATTTACACACAGGGTAATATAGGATAATATTTGTGCATGTAAGCACAATTGTGTTGGGATTCAAGCAGATGCTCTTAACCTCAACACTTCCAACTAAATAAATTCCAAATAAACTAAATTATCACTGTGAAATTATCACTATCATCTTTTACTCCTGCAAGGCAGGAGCTCACAAAACGATCATTGATCATTTCATCATGCACTGAAGCTTGGCTGTAAAACAAGTGTAGATAATTTTAGCCGCCAAGACAAGATACATTTTTATTCTTCATTGCAGCTATTCGTACAAGAACCTTTCAGAGTACAGTATGTTGACTTCCAAAAAATTCTCAAGTTGCAGCTTTTGTCTCGCTTTGCCAGAACTATCTTCACAGCGCTGTGGATTAAGGTCTGGCTACAACATAGATACATTCTGGGATAGAAGAAAAACTCTGGGTTGTTTGCATTTCTTTAAACCAATCACAATCGTCTTGGCGTCTCTACAATGGCTCTGCAAAATAGTCTCTGGAAGGAACTTGTTTTGGTGGGACATTTGCACCCCTATAGAAGATTACATATAGAAATATTACATATAATATTAAATGAACTGTTCCCACAATACAGTAACGTGAGCTATTTAAATTAGCTGATACATGGTTAAACCTCATTTGCTCTTACCAGTGTATCGCCGTGTGTACTTCGTCCCCAGCAATCAGTTAGAAAACAAATGTCATGAAGTTAAAGATATTCTTTGTAAATCTTTATAATCAGTCCCTGAAAGAACCAAGCAAGTTGGTGCACAATCTAAATTGCAGTCAGTACCCAGAGGTCCACATTTACCCATTGGTAAATCTCCACTGGATGACTTGCTTCAGATAGGGTTGAAAATCAGCATTGTTCCTCTTTAGCGTTAAGCTTAGCGCAGCTCCATTGCAACTATAAACAACACTGGCTTGGCCAGGCTATTCTCCCTAGCTCCGCCCTCTCGTTGAAAATCGTCACCTCCAATTACATGATTGTGGACCCGTATCGCCAAACTTGAGGCAGTCCACAAACCAATGGGTGATGTCACGGATGCTACGACCACTGTTTTTACGGTCTATGGTCATATAGTATAGTAGAGTATTGCATCATATATACTATATAATATATAAATGTCATATAGTTAATTGTCATATTGTAAATAAGACATATTGCACATTATGATATGGTATTGTATAGCATCAGATCATCATAGAATTGAAGCACATTATACAGTATACAGTATAGAATTGCATGCTAATTCTCTGTGTAAACATAACAAACCCATATGACATAACAAACGGCACAGAATCTTGTATTGAGTGCAGATGAATTAGCCAGAGGAGTAACCACATACGGCGTACTAAATGCAGTCAGCATCCACATTTCATCCACATCCACAACAGCCTCCTTTAGCAAAAGCTCAGTAATGTGTGATAATCTGAAGCAGGCAGAAGAGTGAGTGCACTTGGGGAGTGGATCGGCTCAAAGCCTCTTTAATCTCGTAATCTTTATAGAGTAACTCTTGTTAGCTGGTTTAGGCCCGAGAGGCAACGCCACGATGCCCCTGCTCCTCTGTTCCTGCCTATTAGCATAACATCAACATGCACGGAAACAGGCTGTTGACAGCAACACACACACATTTACACTTCACACATACTGATGCTGATAAAATGAGACAAATACCAACTAACAAACTCCAGTTGCACACTAGATCTAAAATGAAAAAAAGACTTAATTGAATCATTCAGGCAGATAACACACAATACATGTTTTCTGTCGTTTCTGTCTTGTCTCATTATTGTTAATCACTGGCTCTGCTTTCTAATAAGGAAGTAGTTAAACACAATCCTGTCTCTCCATCCTTCCTTGTCTGCCTGTCCTGCCATCCAGTCACAGTTACCCTTTTAGTCCTGTTAAATGCCTGCAGCTTCCTTGGGGTCAGTGGCGCATCATTCATCTCTCTGATGAGGACTTCCATCAGCCAATAGCTGGAAGGCTGCACCACAGATACGACAAACGCATTATTCATTCATAGTCTAATGCCGACCTTACACCGAAAGACTTTTCAAGCGATTCCACCGTCAAAGTAGCCTGGTTGACAACAGACCCTTCTCAGTTGTAACTGAGAGTGGGTCTGGGCAAGGTTAATTCACAGCTCATTTTCAAAGGGGCGTCACAAACGGACGCTGCTCAAATGCCTCTGGGCGCAATTGGATAGTCCTTCAACCAATCAGATCTCAAACACAGACCTCTGGGTACTGGAGACATTCATCTGCATGTATGGCAGGACAGAACATATGCAAACTTTCCCCTAAATTACCAGCTAACGCTAGCGGTAGCTAGCTAGCTTGGTTAACTTTTCCAAAACGAATCTAGTTGTAGTCCTGCGATGTGTAACCCTGCAAGATCCCCAGTCTTTACATATTATGATAGTATTTAATATTAGATGTGAGATGATTGTTTTTAGCAACTTTTACATGTCATCAGACAACGCTGCTTGAAGTAAAACTATTAAGCATAGATTATTTCCTGTTCTTCTCGAGTGGTTTAAGAGTGGATCTATTTAATGTTGCATTACTCCCTTGACTGGTGGGAAAGGTCATTGTTGTGGGTAGAAAGGTCACGCCACAGGAAGAAGCGTCGCCACCACAGGTGGAAATGCAATCACCATGGGAGGAGCTGTTCTCATCAGAAGCGGAGACAGAGCACTACAGACAGACACATAGTCAATCGTCTGTATTTTACGAGTTGGTAGTGAGAACGGGTTGTTGAGGCAGAGGTCAGTTGATGTAAACAGAAATACCATCATCGTACGTAGAAAGGTCACGTGAAATGGGAAATGTTTTTCTATGTAACGATGTGGATTTTACAGATTCCCTTTGGAAAATATTGTCATCACAGTTTTTGTTGTAATGCCTCAAATGGGCAGTTGGATAAAATTGGTAGGTATTCTTTTGTTTTGATGCTTCAACCCCAAGCCTGTGAAGTCACCTACTATTGTCTGGAAGTACCTCCAGAACCCCAGATGCCCAACATAACTCTTTCCACTTCACAAATCCATTGTAGTGTGAGAAGGCCATTAGCACAGATTGGTACTGTTGTTGTGTCACCATGGGAGAAAAAGGCTAAAGCTGCAGCAGGAAACATCATCATTGCAAATCTGTAAAATGTGATTATTGCTTTCAGACATATGAGAGTTAGTGTGTTCAAGTCTGGAATATACAGGAGCATCACCTGCCGTGTCACTTTTTCCAGATGGCAAATTCAGATGCAGACTGAGATTTTCAAACCAGGGGTAAATGTGGTAAAACACACACACACACACACACACACACACATCCTAACAGAACAGTCTTCACACGGCAAGTACAGAAGTACTTCTGTTTCAGCAGCTTTTCACTCTAAATCTGAACTTTAAAGTAAACACCACCATAGTACAGCTGGATCAGGTGAGGGGAGAAAGCATGAGCGAATGGTCGGAGTCGCTGGCATACACAACACAAAAAAGTAAATCCATGAATATGGATTGGTCACACAAGTTGAAAAATCAAATAGAAGGTTTGTGTCTCACTAAAAAGGTTACTCTGTCTAAATGTGGTTCTTTCTTTTTTTTATCCATCTACTGCATAGTCTTCCCGGTCTTGTGTCAACAGAAGGCAAACATCTGTGCCAGTATTTGGTCAGCAGAAACAATATTTTGAATGATGGTCTAAACTCAGTGTTTTAACAGTAACTCATTACAGAACATGTACATGTAAGGCAACACATTTTGAATGTAAATCCATCACAGTTTTATAGCTGAGGATACTTTGTGTGTTTAATGGGAATTCACCATGAGAAACATCTGTGACACATTGCGGAAGAAAGAACAAGTTCAACTGTAAAACTGTCCAGGCAGTGTTTGAATTAACAGACACACACACACACACACACACACACACACACACACACACACACACACACACACACACACACACACACACACACACACACACACACACACACACACACAAACACACTCTCTTTCCATCTACCCTGTCATTTTAAGCGGGGGAGATGGACTCTTTCCAGGTTTTGCTTGGAACAGCTTTTTAAAAAAGTATTTATATCTCCAAACTCCGGGACGCCTTGTCATTAGAAAGCCTCATATAGCAACAAGGCTGGTTCCACCCTTCACAGCTCCACTCCCACAGCCCTTTCTATCCGCTTCTCACTCTCTCATCAAGGCCACCACCTTTGTGGTTTTGCCTAAACAGTGCTAGCCCAATTTAACAAGAGTATCCAAATACAACTTTTGTTCTATTTTTTCATTAATTTGATTATAATTTATTTGCAGCCACAATGTACACATACGCAAACATTTGGCTATGTCATCATAAATCTACAGTGCACATGACAGGCAGCCACATTCACCATAGTTCCCACTGAAACCCACAAAACTCCACTAACCTCCTCACATATACGTTCCCTTACGGAGCCTTAAAAAAGCCTTGGTAAAACTGAATGAAATTTTCAAAGATTCAAACCAAATATTTTTTTATGGCTGTAATTCTGCTTGTTAAAGGGTAACTACTGTTTTTTTCCCACCTGGACCCTATTTTCCTATGTTTTTGTATGTAAGTCCAGTATTGAGCGTGAACGCTGGAACCGGCAGCCACACACCAGGCAGGGGCAAATGTGCATCGTCAATTTGGTCCACTAAAAGTTTGTTTTGCCACTGAAAGGCTCAGATTATTATTCTAAGTGTCTTTGAAATTGGTCCAGTATTGATCGAGAACTTTGTAATCGGCAGCTACGAACCGTGCTGCAATGTAATCCTTGAGGGCAAATGTTCACCATCAATTTATGTCCACAAAAAGTTCTGTTGTTCCCGCTGACAGGCTCAGATTATTATTCTAAGTGTCTGACAACATTATGGAAAGAATCCCTACAGAGATAGGGCTTTTTAAAACCTCTTTAAGACCTTTCTGTTTAACCAGAAACAGAGCTGAAGTCGCTAGCGCTAAACCCATCAAACATATTTTCACATGTAAATCTGTAAACTATGTGTTTATTTCAACCTAAACTAGAGTTGTGATGGTTGGAAAAGTGGAAAGACGACCCAAAACGGCTTTTCATAGTTTTATTTTGTTTCTGTCGACTTTGAATGAAGTGTATTTTATGATGCTAAAATTACTGTTTATTTACATGGAGTCTGGTGGGTTTAGCGAACGCAATTTGGCGGATGTTTTTATGTTTAAAAAAAGGATCTTACTCCTCTTTAACAGAAAGGTTGACCTCCTAAGAAATCCTTTCCATAATGTTGTCAGACACTTAGAATAATAATCTGAGCCTGTCAGCGGCAAAATGTGCACCTTTGTGTAGGTAAATACAAGCTGGACAATTGTCCTATTAACTTACATTGTAGCTTACGATCTCGCTTAATTCTGGACCAATGTCAAAGATTGTTGTTCCCATCAGTCACACAAATATAGGAAAATAGGGTCCAGGTTAAAAAGGAGACCTATTATGCTTTCCCTTATTTTGTGTCATATATAAATATAATGCTACAATGTAGGATGTTCAAATTAAATGTGGCCAAAGCTTCAAATAATGAGGTAACCGCATGTAAAAAGTAATCCCTGTGAGCAAAAACCTCAGATTTCAGACTGTCCTCCTGTTATCTTGGCTGCAGATGATGTAATTTCTTCGCAATTTCAGATCACATTCCTGCTCGAACATGTCCAGTTGTGTAGTGTTTGGTTTAGAATCCTTTATTGGTGATTTTTCACAGTAGTTCTGCTATACTCTGTTTCAGTCAGTCCCCAGCTGCAATGACAAACAGTACTGAGACTCTATATCTTTGTATAAATAATAATTCATTTGGGTAGTCCTTCTTAAAGCGTTTGCAGCCAGTTTTAATAAAAGAGGGCCATAAGGGTCCCAGTAGATCCAGTGTTGCTAGCTTACAGTTTAGCATACATTGTATTGACTGCTAAGAAATAGCAGTTATGTAATGGTCTGGTCACACCAGCATTTATAACAGCAATACTTAGAAATGAAGCTCAGTGGAGGCAAAGTAAAGCTTTCATGTAAAACTTTGACATGAATTTACGCTGTTGGCTGCCAGCCACTAGCTTCTGTGACTCAAGTGTAATCTCTCTTCCAACATTTCTATCATCTGTCTTTCTGAAAAAATCTTCCTGGGCTTTACGTTCCATATTCTAAGACAAATTGGCATCCACTCCATGACATGCTGTTTCAAGGCTGGGTTTTTCAGGTTCCACAGCTTTTTTTTTTTGCGGGAACACAAAAATACATTTCGCTGTGCAACAGGCATGTATTGTTTACTGTATATGGCTTGTGTATGAGCAAGTTTACATTTTAAGAACATTTTATGTTTGGATTTATTTCAGATGAGCAACCATGTATTCATCCATTGGTTTGTTGTCATAGATACATTTTATTTTTGGTGATTTGATGATGTGTTTGACTAAGGCAACATCTACACTACTACCTTTTGGTTTAAAAAAATATCTTTTGCTACATTCATGCCGCACGTCCACAATACTACATTGTTTCCGAGCCCCTAAAACACAGACATTTGCAAACACTGCTGCCCCCGTTGTGGTTTGAAAACTCCGGGGTTGCTTTGTAGTCTGGACGGACACAAACGGAGACATTTGGAAACGATGATACACGTGAGTTAGTCTTATCAGTTAGGTAGGCTTACATACCTTTCATTAACAGTTCCACCTCGTCGTCGGTCCAAGCTAATAAATCCATGCTCTTACTTTTCGCCATTGTTGTTCTTTCTACAAAATATATTCTGCATTTTTCGACCGCAGAGTAACGTCAGACAATCTGCTTCCTGTTTCAACCCGGTCTCACGCCAGTTCGTGAAATAGTCACGTTATTTTGATTTATTGATTTGTGTACAGGTCACGATTTTCTTGTTTATTTCGTGTACAGGTCACGATTTTCGAACGTTACCATTTCACGAACTGCCATGACACTGGGCTGCTCTGGGGGATGCAACAACGAGGAAAATAAATGCCACAACGGGCAACAACAGGACGGACCACCACACGGGGACTTTTGTGGACGGAGACCGTTTTTGTCTCAAAACGCAGTTTGAAATGAAAATGTAGTAGTGTACAGTGATTTGCTGGAGGGTTGAGTGGGATTTCCCCCTTTCTGGTCTACATATCCCTGCCTCTGTTAGTGAGTTATTTGTATCCAACCCCTCAAAGTTATCAATGCTTCTTCACCAATAGACCATATATTATATACCTAAAATAGAAGTATTTTAAACTAAGCGCTGTAACGTAAACACATAGCGCCATAGAATGATGAAATCAGAGCAGCAGCTGCTGGTTGTATTTAGTGGCTACAGAGGTCTGGGACGCCGGCTACCAGCAGCAGTTGTTTAGCCGCCAACAGGTGACTGTGAGCCAGCTGCAGACACCGCCAGATGACGGTCCTTTCAGGGGGCCGTGGTAGTAGAGTATAGCCAGAAAAAGTGAGCGTCATGCAGGGATGAGTTAAGTTTATGCACCAAAAAGTAAAGTTTAGGAAAAAGATTGTGGTTTTGATTAAAACACTCCCGAGGAACGACTGAGCGTTTCCTTAGTGAAAGTATTTTTGTCTTCACCGCAAAGTGAACTCCGCTCTCCAGCCTGAAAGCTCTGTGAGCTGAGTGGGGATTTAAGGAAAGGGGGATTTAATTTTTTCATGTTTTGTTTTGTTGTGTATGATCCCCCCCCAACCCCCCGCCCATCCCACCCTCTGCTTTTTTTCACAAATCTCACCCTTGTAGCATAGACCACCATGAGTGAAAATGCATGGAAGAAGGAGGAAGGTGCAGTGTGGGTAAGGATGCGATACAAGAAGGACAGGGTTGAGGTGAAGCGGGGCAGGAGGAGGAGGAGGGCTGGGAGGAGTTGCATTAGTCAAGGGAGGAGGTGGAGGTAAAATTGGTGTGTAATTACTCTCTTACTCTCTTAAATTAGAGGGGAGGACAGCGCTGCAAACCTCCTGCTGGTGCCTGTTGTCTGCACCAGCATCCCTTCTCCACTTTGTTCCATTTAATTACTCCTCCCCTCTCCCTGGAGTATCGCTGAAAGGATTTCCGTGAGCCGACCACGATGGGAATTTGGACAATCATTTCTATTTACAAACGTGCCAAAGTGATGAGAGGATTTAACATCTGTATCTCAAAGAACACACAGCCTCTTTATAAACAGGATGAGAAATTAAAGTGGCATCGACTTTAATGTGGTTTATGAAGTCAGTCGGGGAGAGAGTTCTTGCAATCATTTGGAGTCATATATTTTGGCTGCCTGGCAAAGGGAGTCCAATTTTCACTCTCCTTTTAGCTCTGTAATCGTTACCCCGTGCTCACTCCCAACTCGTCAAATACAGACGCTTGGTCAGTGGCTCTCCCCGTCAGATACTGACACCAAAAGCACCCTTTAGCGTCTGTATGGAATGCACCGGGCAGAGCAGCAGGGCAGCATCTTCGCGGCGCTGTACGATGACATAGTATTAAGAGAGACAATGGTAGCGAGTAGTATGAAAGCCCAAAATGCTGCATAGGGAAGCAAGTTGGGGTTGTGGATGGGTCAAACAACACAGGACTTTCACCCAGGATACCGGGGTTCATGTCCTGTTCTTGTCCCGCATGTCACTGAAACGTACATTTTATAACCCCATCCACCATCTCATCCTAAGTCTAACTGTCCAGCTCTTGTAGCACATGTCACTTAAACGTACATCCAGACCCAGAGGGTGAAAAAGTAACGCCAAGAGTCCCGGCCAAGCATGTTTATACATGACGCTAAAGGAGACTTTTTGCGTCAATAACAAACGCAAAAGCACCTGACCAAGCGTCATTATTTGACGCGATGGTAGTGAAAATGTGTTGGTTTTGGTCTCCACTAACTCTTGACCCAAATAGCTGCCTCTTTAGCTGCTAAATGCTCCGCTTTCTTTTGTCTGTTTGTCGTTTGGTGCTAGGCAGGTAGTGTGAACAACTGCTTGCTATGGCGGGAAACATACAGTAGTTGATCTGAGGCCTGTACTATGAATCAAGATCAACATGCCCTGGATTTATTTCAGTTACCCGGCTTCACCTAAACTAACAACCGCGGTCCAGCATAAGCGTCACAACAGTGGTTAACAACTAGTTCAATCAACCCAGGGTTTCCCAATCCAGCAACGCACATAAAAGAGGCAGTGTTTGCACAGAATTACCAAACATCTACCAGAGCCGCATATTTTACATAAGAAGAGCAAACTATAATTCTACATAAATATGAAGGACACAGACACGGTTTTACAGGCAAAACACAATACAGTCACTGCTGCAGGAGGAAAGCTGGCAAAAAAATAGCCGGCGCTGTAAATGCGTGAATCACAACGCTTATTAATATCACTTCCCCATCAGTCAGGCACAAGATCTGACCATAATTACACGTGTGCTTTCCATAAATTGTTGTTACTTTAGCCTATTATTTCAGTTGCAACCCTGGCAGTGGTAATCGATTGTGAGAGAAAATAATATAATTCAAACCGATGTGTCGCATTAGCAAAACACGGCTCAAGAAGCCGACAAATAGCCTATATGTAATTCCTTCTGCTGAAAATCTATATCTTTCATAAAAATACCCATCAGGGAACGGGGTTGTCTGTCTCTAAATCTCTCTCTCTCTCTCTCTCTCTCTCTCTCTCTCTCTCTCTCTCTCTCTCTCTCTCTCTCTCTCTCTCTCTCTCCTCGCACCGAGCTCCACCGGATCTTCTAAGAACGGTGACGCCGTTATCACTCGAGTGTTGATTGGTCAGTAGGCGGTGCTTTTACACCGGTTGATCTCTAATCTCCAACATAACTCCCGAGCAGGTTAGGTGTTCAGCATAAGTTACCACAGCGTTTTAACCTGGTAACAAGTGATCCACCGCCGTGATACACAAAACCCTGGGGTGAACCTGAAGTTACCTCGTTAATGCCAAATCTTGCTTTGTAGTACAGGCCTTAGAATGGTGAGACCGAACCAAAACAATAAAATTGCGTAACAAAAGTAGACAGACAGTAAAAAGTTCTGTAGAGCTGAGCGGAACTGCAAAATTGGGTGATAACTTGCTGTGGGATTGTCACTATGAGCAACTCCTTTCATGTGACACAGTCATTTAAATAAAAAGTCTGGATCAACTGGAAGTACATTTCCAGTATAATTGCCTGACATCCACCGCACCCCTCTCTTTCTCCTCTCTGTGTGTCGCCGTTCTCAAACTCTGTTCGCTTCGAGAAACAACAACAAACTGAAAAAGACAAATTTTGAAGAAAATTTGGATCGTGCAACAATGCAGGCCTGCTTGTTTTTTTGGGGAATAATAGTAAAGATTTACAAGGCATATGTTTAGGGCATTTACTCTCTAACTTCCACCAAAACAAGTTCCTTCCCGAGACTTTTTTAATTTTGCACAACCATAATCGCTGAGTCCAGAGCTTAGTGCCGCTCGATTGTGATTGGTTCAAAGATATGCAGTCCAGAGCTTTATTTTTCGGTAGAGATAGGTCTGGCAATACATCATAATACTAGTGCAGCTTTAAAGTTAAAGTAATGCATCCATTAATGGCGATAGCTTGGTAATACACAAAAGCGGAGCAAGCAGGAGAAGGAGAAAGCTTTTGTCAGACTCAGTGTGAGAGGCTTTGTTATTTCCCAGAAGCAGTGCATACATACCAGTGTGCATGTATGTACATACTGAAAAAGACAAAGTACAAAAGCACTAACCTGGAGCCATTCAGAGTTTTTGTGCAACAATAGCAATGCATTTATTTTCCTCTCATTCCCCGTCCTCTACACTACACCGCAGTCTCCCTTTTTCTCACATTTCCATGTCTCCATTCTCCTTCACATCCACAGTTACTACTGCTGATGACTATGGACTTGGAGTGTATTTTTTATTTTATCTTCAACTGAGACCTTCCAGTTTAAGACCTGATTGCAATTCCAAACCGTTTTGATTCTGTATGTAACCACGATCACTTGTACTTGCGTGACTGGCTGGTTCAAGCAACCCCTCGACTCTTCATTGTGTGCAGAATCAAAGGTGTAGATTTCAGAGGGGATGCAGGGGATATTTCCCCCAATATTTAGAAGAGGTTGATTTGTCTCTCTTTAAAAAAAAAAGAAAGGAAACCCACTCCCCAAAAGAGATGAAAATTAACGTTCAATTCATAACAAGAGTTATCTCGAGACACTTTACAGATAGAGTAGGTCTAGACCACACTCTATAAGTTCAGGGGGCTCAAACATGTATATATCCTATCCAATGTTTTCAAATGTGAACCTTGCAGCGCATTTGTACAGTCCTTTCGTCTCTTTTCTTTCTTTTCTTTCTCTCTTCAACATGGTTAACAAGATGTAAATGATTTGTAAAACAAAATCCCGAAACACGTGTGATGTTTTGAATATGCAGAAAGTTTTGAACAACACAGGAGAAGAATGAAATTGGGTTCAATATCTTAAATTCTATATCAATATCAATTTATATTAATTTACATTCACCAGAATGCAGGAAATTAAGTGTTTGACACTCCAAATGATCTGGGGGACCCAATGTGTCCCCACCAATGTTGAAACAAAACCTACATCCTTGTGTAGAATGATGAGCGCAAGACTTGTTTATCTTCTATGCCGCCATTGGCCCATTTAAAATAAGAATAGGAACAGAGTATGTAGCGGTCAGTCATAAAGTTGGCTCCTCCACTTGCCTCCCTTCCTCACGTCTTAGCCCGTCCCACCAAGGAAGCACAGGAGGGACGATAGGAAATCATGGGAGGAGAGAGGCAACACGCAAATGTGTTTTCGATGGATGAGACGTCCTTTCCTCTGAAGCGGCACATTATTCTTCAGCTGTATGGGCGGAGTTAGCAACTTCTTCAGCTGCACGGCTTCTGGGAAGTCTGTTATCGTGTATCCTTGCTCATGGCTCCTCAGAAATCCCTCCTCGATGCTCAATCCTCGGGGCACGAATAAGAGCTTTGAAACGGCCTTCACAAAGGAGGGCCAGAACAACTTCCGGTACAGCCGAGGACCGAGGACCTATCAAAGAAGGAAAGTTAGATGCACCTATAGATACACAGAAAGATGCAGGTCACATGGTAAACATTATGTCTTGAATAGTCTCGCATTGCCAGACCTATCTCCACACGGAGGAAGGTCTGGCTAGTCCACACAGCATTCTGGCATAGAAGAAAAACGTGCTCTAGTTTATTGGCATTTCTTTAAACCAATCACAATCGTCTTGGGCGGTGCTAAGCTCCGGACGGAGCAACGATGCCGCTGCAAAATAGCCTCGGGAAGGAACTTGTTTTGGTGGGGGTTCAAAGATTGTTTTAGTTGTGCGAGAGAAAACTCAGATTGGACAGATAGTCTAGCTAGCTGTCTGGATTTACCCTGCAGAGATCTCTGCAGGGTAGCTCCTCGAGGAGCAGTTAACCATAGTCCTCAGAAATCCACCGGAGGTTAGAACGCCAACACAAAGAAAGAGGAAGGGGACGGACATCTGGTCAAAATGAGGGACATCCGGAACAATCCTGGAAATTAAACATTGTCAATATAGACTATGTCTTGAATAGTTTGCTCCCTGAAGGGGGCTTTGATATTTTAAAATAAGTCTGTCAGAATATTTCACAGTGGGACAACACAGCTGCAATGGTACGCCACCAGGGTTTAAATCAATAAAGGGGAAACTCATTTTCATCATCCTCTTTTGGTGCAGTGTATGCTGCTCTGTTTCCCCTGCTTCTGCCAGAGTGGAAATTTTAGCTACACAAATATTTCTTGAAGGCAGAGCCTCTCAGGAGACCGACCAGATTCAATCTTATTGGTTAATTAAACTTTAACACAGCCAAAGAGCTGAACACCATTAGACTAAAGACCGGTGCAAAAATCCATTAGGAAGAGGGGAGAGATGTGTGTATTTGAAGAGCTACCGGTTTTACTCTTGGAGCCTGCAGCCTGTCACACAAAGGAAAGCCTCACACAGTAATCGTTCAATCATTTTGAGTGTGATGACTAGAGGTACTATTTTCTTTCATTGGTGATGGAGAATCAGTGAGTCACACCGGTTTGCAAGTCAAAATTGAGTCACAAATAGCCATGACAATGAGCCACTTTCTCAAATTACAGGAAAACGTTTTTAAAGACGAGCTCAGTGCTGTTAAAGGATAAGGCTGGTGTTGTTCTATGTTGTATTCAATCCATTTCTCAGTGTTTTTGTGAATAATACCCTTCCTTGTCTGTAGCATTAATTCCTAAGCACACTTGTTCCTGTTCAAGATGCAAGTCTTTATTAAGAGGTCACAAACTGTGTTGGGCAGAAACACATAATGGCTGGACTACCAGCGCAGATCATGTGTAGGTGGCTTCAAATGAAATGAGAGAAAATAGGCCCTTTTATGTCTCTTGTTTTCCAATTGTGTCTTGGGGTAGAAATTCTGATACATAGGGTAAGATGTGAAATAAAGCTTCAGTCATCAACATCTTTTAAAACATGTATTTCTTGCAAGAAAGGTTCAGTACATCATAGTCTATATCCATGACGTTACACTTCCGGGATTGCTCTGGTGCCGCAGGAAATTCCGCCGGATGCATGTCTTTTCGCCAATGTCCATTTCCTTTTGCTTTCTTTGTGTTGGGATTTTAAACTCTGGTGGACTTATGAGAACTACAGCTGCTTCTTTTGCACATATGAGCTAAAGAGGTAAGAGGAGCCATATACTTCTACATATGCATATGACATGCCAGTGCGTGTGTGTAAAAGACAAGTGCACAGGTACTAACAGCATTGTCAGAATGTGAAAAGACATGTTCTTGAGTGGATTAGTGCCCATGAGACATAATGTATCTACTCTAATGAACATGCTGGAAAACAAAAGGTTGACCTACTGACTCAGCTAATGGAAAACATTTAGTCTATATATGTTACATTTAGTAACATTTAGTCTATATACAGTAAGTCACATCAGTGCAAACAATAGCAAAATTATATATATATATATATATATATATATATATATATATATATATATATATATATATATATATATACACACACATAAAAGAGACTCTAAAAGCTACTTTAAAATGTGTAAAAAGAGACAGACTGTTACAGCTCATGGTTCATAGAATTGGGTGGACCCAAATGCAGAGACAGCAGGCAGTGTCGAGAACAGGCAGAATCCTAAAAACAGGAGCAGGCAGAATCCCGAAAAACAGGGATTACAGGGAACAGGAATTCCGAGGCACACACAGGTAGACTAACACACACAATAACCAAAAACAGAAACAATGACCTGACAACAGACAAAGAAAACACAGAGACAAAATACACAAGTAAACAAGGGTTAACAAGGGCTCGGAAACAGGTGAAAGACATCAGGGTGGGGCAGACAATCACAGAGGAGGCAGGAAGTAAAACAAGACATGACAAGAGAGAAAAACAGACTACCAAAATAAAACAGGAAACAGAACAAATACACAATCATACAGAACATTGTAAAACAAAAAAGAGAGAGAAACAAAAACAGAAGCATACCACTGATAAACGACATTCACTGCGCAATTCATCCTTAGAGTAATACTCAAGTAGCATTAAGTGCAGTTATTGCTTTTGGATAAAAAGTTTCTGAGTCAGTTTGTGTTTTAATTGTCCTGAAACAGTCTTTCAAAACAGTGTCAAGTGTCTGGGCGGGTTGAGAATGATCTTTTAGTATCCTCTGGGCTTTTTGTTAAGGCAACAGGTACTGTAAAGATGTTCCAGGGAGGGAAGAGGGCAGCTAAGGATCTTCTTGGGCAGTGGTGACGACCCTCTGGAGAGTTCTCCTCTCCGCTTCTCTGCAAACCACAACCAGATGCAGTAAGTCAATATGTCTATGGAGCAGCGGTAGAAAGACACTATCAGTTTTATCCATACATTACATATGCTTCTAACAGCTAAATGAAAAGCACTTTTACCAAGGGCGAAACTTTGGGTTCCACATTGGGTGGGTTGAGATTGTCAACTATGCTAGGTCGTGTGTTTCAGCATGGAAGGTGGGGGGTGGGGGGGGGGGGGGGGGCAATGAAGTTATAACTGGGGGGGTCCAGGAAATTTTGAGCATCAAACACTTAATTTCCTGCATTCTGGTGAATTTTTCTGCAACAATTTGGATGGACGAAATGTTTTTCTTTGCTTGCCAATTACATTGAATCGAGAAAGCCAACCACTTATCATGTAACCCCTCCACCATGGCAGTGTCAGTCTCGGTCCAGACTGAATATTTTGAAACTATTGGATGGATTGCCATAACATTTTAAATATTGTACATTCAAGGTCCCCAGAGGATTCATTCTACTGACATTTACTTTAATGCCACCAGCAGGTTTACATTCATGATTATTAGTAAAATGTCTCGACAACTTGTAATTGTACAACAATGTATTGCCACGGAATTTGGTACAGATATTGACAGTTCCCAGAGGATGAATTGCCAAAATTAGTAGGAAATTTGCAAATTTAGATTAAATTCTGGGCCCGACCAAATATGCAACATGGAAGCTGTGATAACATTAAATTATTTCCCCTCACTCATTTTGAAACGTTTTACAAATCAAAACAAACATTTTACTTGTGATCCATGATGCGAGAGCTCTGTAAGACTCGCAAATGTATCAGTGATTTGCAATCATTTGTGAAATGGCCAACCGACTAGTGTTTCAAGGTTCAGAACTCAATACCAAAATGTCCTGCCAGATTCTGTCAGGAACATGGAGACTCTGATCCCTCGAAAAAATTTAACAATCATCACTTACGACTCATATTTGCGCTGTAGTAATTATGACGGGAGCAGAGCAGGACATCAATTCTGCATCGGAGGCACGTTTGGGTGCTGGATGGGTTAAACAAACAGGACCCTCACCCAGGAGACCGGTATTTGTGTCCCGTTCGGAAATAAAAGTAAAGTTTTAGTAGTGTTTTTAAAACTTTACGGAACTATGTCACGTCGTGCGTTTCTGGAAGTGAAGTTACGTCCCAAATGTAATGATTTTAACCCAAACCACGATCTTTTCCTAAACATAACTAAGTAGTTTTGTTACCTGAACCTGACCAAGTAGTTTTACTGCCTTAACCTAACCCAACTGCAACTGTTTCACAACGTTACTGACGTGACCGTTAGTTCAGGTATGAGTACGGAAAACGCTCCTGTTGTAAGTATGTCCTGCCACCGTTAGGAGTGCTAATTTATATAACGCTCCTGTGGGTCGTATTAGAGGGGAGGATTAACAACCTATGTGGTCATATGGTTTGAAAGACTTGTTGGCAACAGCACAGAGCTCATGTTCACTAATGTTTCATTCCAAAAGTAACACAGAAATGAGAGACACAAATAATTAAGATCACTGTTAAGTTGTGTCCTGTATGCAAGATAACCAACCAGTGAACATACTTAGACTTGATTTATATTTGCAGTTTATACTTCCAGAGTCAGTGTGTGGAGTGTGGACCAAGCACTCTCCTGTGCAGCAGCCTGCCATTTAAGCTCATAAGCCTGTCTTATTTTTTACATGAAACCCTGGCCTGGTGCAGCTGGTGGAGGATGGAAAGACGTCTTGTTGCAGTCATTACCGGTAATCATCTTTACTTTATACCGGCAGCAAGTAATAACGACTGTATGTATCAGATGGACTCTTTAATGTGACCATTACATATTTATGGGTAATGATGGTGTGATGATGTGTAAAGGTGAAGCTATCAGGCTATCATAATGGTATGATTCTGCCTTGGAGACAACACAGGATGGACTTCCTGGCAATAAGTATGAGGATACGCTGTAAGTGGTCAGTAAGGCATCAGCCTGCAACATTCAGTGATCATGCAGTTAAACAGAGAAAAGTCCTGATATGAACTTTATAAACATATTGGTTTAGAATTTAGTCTCAGTTCCTACATCAACAACAACCACTATGTCTGGGCCTGAATCCACAGATCAGTCTGTCTTCCTTTTCTAGCAATGAGAAAACACTCTGCACCTGAAAAATCAAAATCAAATTGAAATGATTCCATTGGAGTTGGTGTAGTATTTGTGAGTGTAGTGTGTAGTGTGTCTTGCTTACTCCTGTCTGGGCCTTGACTCTTTGCAGCACAGAATCTACAGCTGTGCTAGCAGTTCTGTGAGGCTGTACTTGGGGACTGTTCATTATTTATTTAAGGGGCCACCGGAGGAGTTTTGGGAGCTTTAGCTAAAAAAGACATGACCCTCCCCTCACCAGTAAAAAAAATTCTATGACCCTCCAAAACAATTTGGAAAAAAGGCATAACCCTCCCCCAGCAATTTATCAATAACTTCTGTACTAGTTTGCGCTTGGCAAAGACATACATATTCCCATTGTTTTTTTACAGCCATGACATTCTCTTAATACATCCATGCATTACATATGTGCCTAAACCTCTGCATTCTCATCTGACGCATCACACTATTATGGTGTGGTGGCCATTTCAGTAGATTTACTCACTAACTAACACTTCCTGCATTACTGCATTACTTCAAATACTAAGTTACTCCTCTAGTAAACTAGTATTCACATGAAATAAAACAATAAAATATTGAGACCAGTCAGCAAGGCACTCTGGGTAGCCTAACATTCAACACACAAACTGGTTGCTCGTCACTAGCTGGTCACTAGGCTTCTTCGGCATTTAAACAAAGTGGAATAAACTTATAAAATCTACACAAAACCCGCAATCAATTAGTAAGCTGACATCAAATGTGGCATTTAGGAAACCTTTATTGCAACCTTGGCACGGTAAGATGTCCAGACAAAGTGCAAAGTGTTTTTGTGTCCTGCTGCTCCCATCGTCAGCCAGGAAATACTTTTTTACTAAAGCAGTATATGAAATCAGATGTATTACCTACCACCATTTAGTTGTTTTGTGTTATGATTGATCATGCCAGACGTAATTCATATTTAATTATTCCACTCATTTTTTTAAACAATGAAATTACCCATTTCAGCCACCAGGGGGCAGCTCTCCCTGCCCCCCCAGCAAACTCCGCATATGCGGTCAGACCCATCTGGTAGCGAAGGAGGGCCAAGACTAATGGCGTTTTTCCATTACATGGTACCTGCTCGACTCTCCTCGACTCGACACACTGTGCGTCCGTTTTCCATTGCAGATTTTAGTACCGCCTCAGCGTGGCTAGTCGTCTTATATGCCTGCTCAACACACACACCAGCGCACACGTATAAACATCAGGCCACTTGAGCTTGTTTTACAGTTCTGTGGAGGCTCCACGCAGAGCTTTCGCCGTAGCCTATGTAAGTGGCCTGATGTTTATAGAGAGAGCTACATGGAAAAATATGCACCAAACAAGCCACTTTGAAATGTTGCTGTTTCATGAATACAACAGTTGGGTGACCCCCCCCCTCTGGACTGAAAAATGTTGGATGACCTTCCCCTCAGCACAGAATAAAAAGCCATGACCCTCCACTATTTTCCTCCGGTGGTCCATTCCATAAATACGGTCCCTTAGGCACAGTGATGCTTTGTGCTAAATGCTAACATGCTCACAATGACATTGCTAACATGCTGATGTTTATATATATGATGGTGTTATGTTTAGGGTTGGGACAAAAATATTGATACGGCAATATATCGTCCTTCATGCGATACGCTAATCGATACGCTGGCGCCAAATATAAATATTTTAACGAATAAAATAAGTCACTCTAAATAGATTTCCCTGCTCCCAGCATTGCTACGTCATTGCTCCTCGAGGTGGCGCTCCACACATGAACGAGGGAAAGTTGAACTTAAGTTAACTAGTCAAAGCGGAAGAGGTTTTCAACGGGAAGGCGGAAAGCAGTCTGTGGACAATAATAGATTTTCCAGCCACCTTAAAGTCCAAAGTCTGGACCCAGAGTTGCTCTGTAGTTGTGTCATTTTAATTTACAGATGGAAAATCCTGTGCTGCATAATTGTGCTGTTTTCTAACAGTTTGGACTTGCAGTGAATAACAAGAGAAAACCTGCATTTAACCTTTCACCGTCATTTTGTATTCATAGTTAGGCCGATATTGTGATGTATCGTTAAAGGATTGTCTGGCAATAAATTGATTATCGCACAATTATTGTGATATTATCGGTATTGTTATCCATGTATTGTGTATTGTATAGTGAGGTACCCTGTGATTCCAACCCCTAATTATGTTTATAATGGTCGAAGATTAGTTTAGTATGGACCTAGACCGAACAGAGCTGGAGACGTTCAGTTTGGTTAACTGCCTTAGGAAAACATTCCATTTTTTTTTTTTTGGGGGGGCAAGTCAAGTCAGGTTACAGGTTATATCAAGTCAAGTCCTTATTTAAGGCAAATCAAGAAATGTGATAACATTAAATTATATTATTTTATATTTAACAGCTAACATTCAAACTAATGAATACACGCAAGTCATCCGAGTCTATTGCCTCGAGTTGACTCAAGTCCACATCTCTGGATTGGTTTTGCAGGTTTGGTCATAAACTAAACAATTGGATGAATGTCAATGTTGAGCTGATGATGCTCAGATGAAACGTCAGATGGTCACCAATGTCATTACAGTTCATTCTGTGGAGAACATTAATATTGGTAGGAAATGTATGGCATTCCATCCAGTAGTTGTTGAATCTCTGAAGCACTAATTCAGTTTAGGAATCATCAGCTGTCATCACCTAACAAATGAGCTCATACAATAGATCTTTTTCTACACCAATTACTGCATCTTATACCTTGCTTCTTTATGACTAATGATTTAGCAGTGACTGATCTGTTCATTTCTAAAGGAGTAGCACGATGAAAAGAGAGGATCTGAAGATTAAACATTATTACTCTGAATGTTACAAAATGTTACTGTGTCCCAGCATATCATTACAGAACATATAGATCGTGCCCAGTCTATTTTCCCTGTACAGAAACATGAAATCAGCTTGACCACATACACAGTAAAGAGTAGACCATTAAGTTTTGTGCTGAGCCAGCCGGCTGCTGTTTGGCTTCTTTAAATCTGCAGGGCAGCAGGTCTTTCATTATGTGAGCAGAGCTTTGGGTGTGTCTGAGAGGCAGCCAGCCAGAAACTGGAAACCAGGCCACAGCAGCGCAAACATCTGTCCTCCTGACTTCAGTGTGAGATCACACCGACCTCTACTGGGTACAGTCAGTACTACCACAAACTCCCCAGTACATACTATACAGTGAGGAAAATAAGTATTTGAACACCCTGCTATTTTGCAAGTTCTCCCACTTGGAAATCATGGAGGGGTCTGAAATTGTCATCGTAGGTGCATGTCCACTGTGAGAGACATAATCTAAAAACAAAAATCCAGAAATCACAATGTATGATTTTTTAACTATTTATTTGTATGATACAGCTGCAAATAAGTATTTGAACACCTGAGAAAATCAATGTTAATATTTGGTAGAGTAGCCTTTGTTTGCAATTACAGAGGTCAAACGTTTCCTGTAGTTTTTCACCAGGTTTGCACACACTGCAGGAGGGAGTTTGGCCCACTCCTCCACACAGATCTTCTCTAGATCAGTCAGGTTTCTGGGCTGTTGCTGAGAAACACGGAGTTTGAGCTCCCTCCAAAGATTCTCTATTGGGTTTAGGTCTGGAGACTGGCTAGGCCACGCCAGAACCTTGATATGCTTCTTACAGAGCCACTCCTTGGTTATCCTGGCTGTGTGCTTCGGGTCATTGTCATGTTGGAAGACCCAGCCTCGACCCATCTTCAATGCTCTAACTGAGGGAAGGAGGTTGTTCCCCAAAATCTCGCAATACATGGCCCCGGTCATCCTCTCCTTAATACAGTGCAGTCGCCCTGTCCCATGTGCAGAAAAACACCCCCAAAGCATGATGCTACCACCCCCATGCTTCACAGTAGGGATGGTGTTCTTGAGATGGTACTCATCATTCTTCTTCCTCCAAACACGGTTAGTGGAATTATGACCAAAAAGTTCTATTTTGGTCTCATCTGACCACATGACTTTCTCCCATGACTCCTCTGGATCATCCAAATGGTCATTGGCAAACTTAAGACGGGCCTTGACATGTGCTGGTTTAAGCAGGGGAACCTTCCGTGCCATGCATGATTTCAAACCATGACGTCTAAGTGTATTACTAACAGTAACCTTGGAAACGGTGGTCCCAGCTCTTTTCAGGTCATTGACCAGCTCCTCCCATGTAGTCCTGGGCTGATTTCTCACCTTTCTTAGGATCATTGAGACCCCACGAGGTGAGATCTTGCATGGAGCCCCAGTCCGAGGGAGATTGACAGTCATGTTTAGCTTCTTCCATTTTCTAATGATTGCTCCAACGGTGGACCTTTTTTCACCAAGCTGCTTGGCAATTTCCCCGTAGCCCTTTCCAGCCTTGTGGAGGTGTACAATTTTGACTCTAGTGTCTTTGGACAGCTCTTTGGTCTTGGCCATGTTAGTAGTTGGATTCTTACTGATTGTATGGGGTGGACATGTGTCTTTATGCAGCTAACAACCTCAAACAGGTGCATCTAATTTAGGATAATAAATGGAGTGGAGGTGGACATTTTAAAGGCAGACTAACAGGTCTTTGAGGGTCAGAATTCTAGCTGATAGACAGGTGTTCAAATACTTATTTGCAGCTGTATCATACAAATAAATAGTTAAAAAAATCATACATTGTGATTTCTGGATTTTTGTTTTTAGATTATGTTTCTCACAGTGGACATGCACCTACGATGACAATTTCAGACCCCTCCATGATTTCCAAGTGGGAGAACTTGCAAAATAGCAGGGTGTTCAAATACTTATTTTCCTCACTGTATATGCTCAATGTAGAAACTGCTTAACAGTCTCAATACCTCAAATCACTATTCTCTGGACTCATAACTCAACTTGGACTCGAGGATTTATTAAAATCGGACTCAATCATTCATGAAATATGACTCAGAAGTTGGATTAAGTTTCTGACTACTTTTATATGTAATAGGCAGTGATAGAGTACTCAGGTCTGAGTCCTGGATTCTGATTTGAGTCTGACTCGAGTCGCTATTCTCTGGACTTGAGACTTGACTCGGACTCAAACTCAGGTAATGGTGACTTGACTTGGACTCGACTCAGTGGTGGTTGTTGACTCAACTACAACACTAGAATATTATAATTTTGAGGTGTCAGCATAAATTCTAGGGGTGTGCAAAAAAATCTATTCATATTTGAATCATCAGAATCAGAATCACTTTATTCACCAAATGCATCAGCAGACACACAGGAATTTGACATGGCAATCAGTAACACAGAAGCTTGACAAACAATATATGCTTAAAACAATTAATAATAAAATAGTCCAAAGATGAAATAGTGACGGGGGGGCAATGGATCAGCTATTCAGAAGGGAAATGGCTCTTGGAAAAAAGCTATTGGAGGTGGCGTGAGGTCCTTGTCCTCATCGCCCTGTACCTTCTTCCTGAGGGAAGCAGCCTAAAAATATCACTTGCTGGATGGGACTGATCAGCAGCAAATGTTGCCCTCTTCCTGACTCTGGCCTCATACAGGTCACTGAATGACAGCTGCATCTGTCCAGTCAGCTTGTCTGCTGTGCGCACAATGTGCTGCAGTCTGTTCTTCGCCCGGGCCGATGCTGAGGCAAACCATACACTAATTGATGTTGACAGAAGGTTTTCCACAGTGGCTCTGTAAAACCTAGACCAAACAGAGCTGAAGACGTTCAATTTGGTTAACTGCCTTAGGAAAAACATTCCACTGTGAGCCTTCTTGATAATGGAGGAACTGTTTTCCTCCCATTTCAGGTTGTTTGATGACAGTGCCTAAGAATTTAAATGACTCCACCTCCTTCACAACAGAACTCTTGATGGTTATGAGTGGGAGAGAGGAGGGGGATCTGGGAAGTCTATCACCATTTCCACTGTCTTTTGTTGGTTAAGCTCCAGTTTGTTATTGACACACCACCCAACCAAATGAGACACTTCCTGCCTATAAGCAGACTCGTCATTGTCCTTAATAAGGCCGACCAAGGTGGTATTGTCACGATTCAAGCTCTACCCATTCAAAATCGATTCATAGAAAAAAAAAATGTAATTGTATGTCTACTGCAATCACATGGGAAAAGTAACTACATTTACATACTGTGAACAGTTTTTTTAATCGAGAATCGATTTTGAATCGAATCGTGAGCCTAAAAATCAAAATCGAATTGTAACATTTTCTGAATCGTGCACCCCTAATAAATACTACATGCAGAAGCACATAACTACCTCTGGAAGTCTTTGGACGTACATGTAGTACTGTAAAAATAATGTATCAGTAGAAGCGCTCACTTGGTGGCTGATTCAGTACCAGTCCCCATATGGCTCATAATATCGAGCAATCCTTCGCTGGGACTGGATCAACCACCCAGTGAGCTGACCTGCAGTAATATCTAACATGTTCACTGGCAGGTTTTGCTTTATGATCCTCTGAGAGCTCATAGTACACTGTGATATGTTACAAAAACACTTTTGCTTCAGTTTAGGATTATTTTATCGTACTGACCAAAACTCAATCACAAGTGAACTGTATCACATTGTGCTTTAGCAAAACTGGAGAGCTGGTTTCACTGCCAGCTCATGCTATTAATGTCAACTGTTATCTATGAACTTGAAATAAAAATGTTAATGTCAGCATACAAAGTATCTATGTCTCTTTTTGGTTGATAATACAGTCTGAGATTGAGCCCTTGAGAAATAGAAAGTAGAATATGGATATGTATAGGTGTAATTACAGTATGTATATCTGTAATTAAATAAATAGAACAGTATGGGTGGGGTAGGGTAGAGGAAATTGTCCAGGGGTGGGGCTTAGTGGGTTAATTATCACCGGGATGCAAAGTTAGAGTTCAGTAGGGTGACAGCCGTAGGAAAAGAAGCTTCCTCTGAACCTGCTGGTAAATACAGGCTGTGTGCATTTTTCTGTGTATTTTTTGTGGCGTTTTCATACTTTCACAGTATTTATATACTGTAGCACCTCAACCTGCTTTATAACAAAAACAGACATGGTCACTTTTTGCAATATGGGACTAGTAAGCAATAAAGAAATGTCATCTTAATATCTGTCTTTGAATCAGGTTAAAGCTGAGTGTGATACAGTGATTTCAAACTAAACTTCTGGACAGCATGTTAACATCATTGTTAACGTCATTGTGAGCATGTTAGCAACCTGACATTAGCAGTTAGCTCAAAGCACCACTACGTTGGTACATCCTCACAGAGCTGCCAAGCCTGGCTGAAAACCAGACACACCAGTCTGCAATATGTAACAGAGTTAGAACTGCAATGCTTGGTAGCGCCACAAGGTGGTACCTCCCTCTGTTATTATTGTGAAGTACGGACAGTACAGTACAGTACACTGCAGTTTCTCTCCTCAGACGGACACATACTTAACTCACAAGTTGGTGCTATGTTCTACTTCAATGTTGTAGAATAAAGTATCATGAGCTATGTTTCCATCCATTTGTCAATCAAATTTTCAAGTTTCCATCCAATGGCTTTAAAGCGACTAAAGACCTGTGCATAATGACGACACATGCTGTTTTGGCGTCAAATTGGTATATCGAATAGATTTGAAACATTTTAAGGTGTTTCCATTCATTTCGCACTGAATTGCACAACATTCAAGCTAACTTTTGCGAACAAAGTTTGCTAGCCAAAATGGATCGCGCCGTCTACCTACAAATGATTCATAATGTAATAAATTGTAATTGTGCTTATGTGCCAGCTGATAGTGACATATCAAGCTATAATAAGACAACAACGCTATCAAAACATCGCTATGATGATGCTGATCAACGGTATGGCATTTCTTAGAATTTTTATCTATCTATCTACAATAGCCATCGCGGAAATACGTAGCCGAAAATATCTAAAATTCTTCTTAGTTTTATGGCGGGTTGCAACCATAAAATGACCTAAAACGTAAATGCAATTCATCATTTATTTGGCAAATAATGTTTCCATCAGCATTTATCGCATAAGCCATTTAGCGATTAAGAGAACAATCCGATGAGATCGAACGTACAAACTTTGTGTCCATATTCAAGAAATTCAATTGAATTTTACTGTTTACATAAGGCATTTTTCATTCGATATCACTTAATTTGCATAAAAACGTGTGGATGGAAACATGGCTAGTGTGGAATCTCCGTTCAGTTGTCTGTGGACTCTTTGAGGTAATCGGCTATCTCAGAGCTCCAGCTGACTGCTAGCTCTCTCCACCTACACCAGCCATGTTACAAGTTACAGCCAACAACACAATGTCAATTATTTTATTATTAATTATTACAGTTTTTATTATTTTATTTGTTATTAATTTTCCAGCTTTGACAAATTCTGTGTTACATTACAAAGTTGGTTACAACATACAGTATGTGATATGCCCTACAAACCTGTACAATATGGAGTACCTGACTGCTGATAGGATAAATACTTTGACATTTATGTGACATGTTTTAATTGCCAATTACAAGAGCTTGAGATCAGAAGTGGGCCTGGTAAGCCAGTAGATATCCATCGTTATACATGTAGATCTGCCTGTTGGTGGGGTTATAGCTCACGCTGGCCACTCCTTTAGCTACCTTCTCCAGTGGGAGTGCTAGTGAGTTGTCCTCTTTGCCTGTTGCTGTGTCAAAAGCGTAGAACACCTCCTCACGGTAGTCGTCCACATACCGAGTGGCATACAGCACGCCGCACACCATGAAAGCGCTGCTCGCCGCCTTCTTGAACAGCCTCGTCTCCCACGTCTGTGAGATATTGAGTGTCTCTGCCTCGCTGTCCCAAGCTAGCCGGCTCACCACAAGATTACCGTGGTTACCGACAGTGGCGTACAGGGCCCATAGTCCTGTCTCATCTGCCTCCACGTCTACGTCACTATTGGCGCTGCAGTCATAGTAGCAATACGGGAACTTGTTGTTGAAACCCACACCGGTGCCTGGAAGGGTCACCCGCTTGACACTGTTGCTGTTCAGGTCGTAGCGGCAGACATCTGCAGAGCGGTAGCAGTGGTAGTACAGCGCTTCGCCGTATAGAACAGCACTGGGACCCTCAATGGTGTCGGCATGAGTGAAGGATGGAGCGAAGGTGAAGTCCCTGTGGTTGACGGAGGCCATGAAGTCTTCGTAGGTTTCGTAGACGCGCAGCGTGTTACCCCAGATGTGGTTGTTGAGCAGAGCCTGAACCCAGTAGCTGTTCTTCTGCCCCTCGCTGTCCATCTGGGCCTGTTTGCCCCACGAACCAGAGATGTAGCTCTTACTATAGGGACTGACCTTAGTCATGACAGGAGCACTAATGTTGGAGATTAGGCCCTTGAGGCAGTACCTGTCCCGGCCTGGAAACAGAGAGAACAAGAAGAGAAAGTGAATGTACGGTACAGCTACAACTTAATAACCTAACTTAAACTCAATAACACAGGTATTAAAAACAGGGGACACAAGGCGCAAAAACAACAAATAAAAAGATACAAATACTGTAGGATAGTACTAATAAAATGGGGTTGAGCATCGCCTGTTTTCCTTTTCTTCCCTGTTGAAAAATATGTCCATACTTTACAGTAGGCCTACATGTTGTTTTCCTATTTGAATAATCTTGCTAGAATCAAAACACTCATGACTTGTTGCCACATCAGACTTCACATCATCACACTTTTTAAGAAAAGTGGCAAGTACTTGGATAACAGGGTGCATCTGTACATACACTACAACTTATTGTCAAAGTAAGTTTGGTTGGAGGACATTTTAATGCTGGGGATGCATTTTTTAAGATCCTTCTCTCCATACTGTATAACCATTCAATGCTTCAACAATGGTTGGACTGTTGAGTAGTTTAACTGAAAATAAGGCCAAAACATATGCAATTTGCATACAATGTATTTAAATTGCTACTGTACTGCACACTGTAACATGTTAATAGACAACATACTTTATTTTTCTGGAGGTAATGCACATTTTTACTTAGAGCGTTCATCATAGTTATTGCAATGAATGAGTGAGTGCTCTCTTACACACACTTTCAGACACTTTCTCACACACACACACACACACACACACACACACACACACACACACACACACACACACACACACACAGACAGACAGACAGACAGACAGACACACACACACACACACACACACACACACACACACACACACACACACACACACACACACATACATACGGGCATACCAACACAACAGCCCGCAGGCAACCATAAGAGCTCTGTTGACTGGTTAAAGCTACCGTCAAAGGAACAGACCATGTTTTGGCAACTGGGGCATGAGTCTACTTGAAGGGAATCATTTACAGGGACATACATAGTATTGATGCAGTTAAATACATATACAAAATCATGGGCCATTGGTATACAGCAAGTCTTCATAATATTAAGCATATCCCTCTTTTTTCATGGGTATAAGTAACAGCGTCTTCGCCATATATGGCGGCTGCCTATGATAGCAGACAGAGCACAATACTCTGCTAGCCGTTTAACCCTCTTTTTGGGCATCCCAAGCTGACGAAGCCCTTTTTAAAACCAGCATTTGTCTGTGTCCTAAGATGCCAAATATGAAAACAAATAGTTGGCACCTAACAAATGAAAACAACTACCTCACTGGACACCTCATTAATCATCTGATGTATTAGCAAGTAGGTGTGAGAAAGTGTCAGTTACTATTGCAGTGCTGAAACATTGAAGGTTTTACATACAAGTTTTTGTACATTCTTACTGAGAGTGAGAAGTGGTACACACACACACACACACATATACACATGTGTACACACACACACACACACACACACACACACACACACACACACACTTACCTCTGAAGTCTATGGGAATGGACTTGCAGGACTCAGCGCTGTTCTTCAGGTAGCGCAGTTTCTCTTTGACAGTCTTCATGTTAATTGTATCTGACATTTGCATCCGGTCTACATCTCTACGCAGTTTACCCACCTAACACACACACAAACACACACACATTTACATTTACAACATTGTTCAGGGACTGTTAAATTAACTTTCACTTTGGAACATTTTAAATAGCACAGTTATGTTTCTTCATATCATCACAAAATGTCAGTAAGGTCTTCTAAATTTTCTCTCTTTCATATCTGTTTTATACACATGACCATGAGCAAGGGCATAACTTTGTGTTTAACATTGTGGGGGTTGAGATCGTGTATTAAAAAAAGCGACGAAAAGATCTGTCAAAAAGAACTGTCAACAAATCCTTGAAAAAGCGACACAGTATCCTTGAAAATAAACCCTCAAAAAAAGCAACAAAACGTCATTAGGCCACAAATGTCAAAAAAAGGCAACAAAAACATGGAAAACGTGACAAAACAGTACACAGTACCAGTCAGAAGTTTTTTTTTGTTTGTTTGTTTTTTGCTGTAATATATTCTGTTACATCTGTACATCTGTTGATGCAACAACCCAGATTTCACATAGAGTTTAGTAAGGTTTCAATTTATGTTACTTGTGTATGCTAATTGCTCTGCAACTCTAGGAATAATTTTCGTGTCAGTCCATGTTGTGCTGTACCTCTTTGGAGAGTTTCTGGGATTGGGGGGTGTTAGACTGGCTGTGGATATCACCGATGTCGGTCTCCAGCTGGCTGAGTTCCTGGCCCAGCTGGTGCAGATCCAAGTGTGTGTACAGGCCCTGGTTGTTCAGGTACTGGTGAGGCTTCAGCCGCTCCGTCAAGTTCAGAATCACAGCCTGGAGCTCAGGGAGACGCTGGTTGGACAAGTCCACCTGAACGGAGACACAGACAGAAACTGAAACTTCTTCAGGTTAATAGGTTGTAGAAGGTTGTGGGGGGGGGTTCTCACCTGTTTCTGCAGGCTGGTCAGAACTCCTTCACAGGACTGAACCTGCAGCAGCACGGCCTCGTAGCTCACAGCAGGGAACGCCCACATGGTGGAGTTCACCTCGCAAACACACGAGCCGTTCTTCTTCAGGCCCGGCACGCGCTGAGCCTGGCCGTCACCCTGCAGGCACACATGCACAAAAAACTCAGCTATAGCTTCAAAGATTAAAGGGTAACTACCGTTTTTTTTTAACATGGACTCTACTTTCCTATGTATTTGTGTGTAAATGACTGATGGGAACAACAATCTTTGACATTGATTCAGTATTAAAGTGCTCATATTAGGCTTTTTGGCTGCTTCTGACTGGCTAGTAGTCCTTACCTAGGTACTGTCAGGACACGCCCTCATACTCCGCTTCTGACTGGCTTGTAGTCCTTACCTAGGTACTGTCAGGGCACGGCCTCATACTCTGTTTCTGACTGGCTAGTAGTCCTTACCTAGGTACTGTCAGGACACACCCTCATACTCCGCTTCTGACTGGCTAGTAGTCCTTACCTAGGTACTGTCAGGGCACGCCCTCATACTCTGCTTCTGACTGGCTAGTAGTCCTTACCTAGGTACTGTCAGGGCACACCCTCATACTCTGCTTCTGACTGGCTAGTAGTCCTTACCTAGGTACTGAGCATGTGCGACTCCCAACAAAGATGGAACAGAAGTGAGATGTCTCACTCTGTTATCTTATTATTATTATTATTATAAGTCTCTGACAACATTATGGAAAGGATCCCTACAGCTACAAGATGCACATTTGCCTTATTGCCTCACTTTGTAGCAAATTTGGGCCAAAATATCTCTTTATACATTGCTCTGTAACAATTTTGGGCAACACTGCACAGAAAGCTGAGTTTGTTCTGAACATTTTGATAAGAAACACATGGGGATCAGATTATATGTAAAAGAAAGAAGAGATAAAAAAATGCCCTCAGACCTCAAAGGATTAATACTGGACCAACGTCAAAGATTGTTGTTCCCATCAGTCACTTAGACACAAAAACATAGGAACATGGGGTTCAGGTTGAAAAGAAAATTAGTTACCCTTTAAGTAAGTAGAATATTGCATATTCATGTCACTCTCTCACTCACTCTACCACACACTCCACACACACACACACACACACACACACACACACACACACACACACACACACACACACACATACACACACACACGCACATACACACACATGCCGGCCCTACTATTCTCTTAAAGAGATCAACACACACACACACCAACGCACAAATAGAAACATCAGGCCACTTATGCAGGCGACGGCGAAAGCTCTGCATGGAGCCTCTGTGGAAGCTGAAGAGACTGCATTCACAAATATAACAAAAAAAAAACATAGCCTCAGCATAATGTCATAAAGTGCTATATATCTTCTTAGTTATTCTAAGTTTCTAATAGTATGATATCAAGATTTAACTCACTGATGAGAGCAGCAGTAGGAGCAGCAGCAGCATGTTCATAGCTGGAAAGATGAAGCGTGGACTGACAGGAACAGAAGCTGTTCGTACTGAAATCAGCACCCCGTCCTCTTCTCTTTTCTCTAATACACACATTCACAACAAACACACCTGTCCCTGACTTGCTTCTCGTCACTGATGAGTCACTACAGAACCGTAAAAAACACTTCCTGTGGATGTGAAACTCTAAAAATGTGAAACTATGGAGTTTCCAAACAATTATGGTCAAGCCAGGAGTTCCCTGTATTTTTCTCACTTCCTCTCACATATCACGGCAACAGGGCTGCACAAATTAAACCAGGTGACCAGGTACTTATTAGCTACAGGTCCCTACAGTGTAATGTAATACGAAGGATAACCAGAGCTTTTCACATCTTGACTTTTGCAGGCCAGAGTAGCTGGAGATATTAGCTGAAGCGTAGAAGTGGGGATATTGCCAGCCAATACATTTCTGAATAGTGCACAGGAGGAAGAGAAGGAGGGAAATGAAGAAGGAGAAGGCAGTAAACTGGAGAGACCAGGTGGGTCAGAGCAGGAGAAGACCACAGAAGGAGATGCAGAAATAAGTGAAAGAGAAGAGGGAGAGGAAGAATTGACTGTGAGGGATGAAGAGGAGGCTGCAGATTCAGAGAGAGGGACAGAGGCAGAGAGTGATCAGAAGGAGGCAGATGAAGATGACAGGGAGGAAGAGGCCTGCAGTTACCCCTGGACCATATGGTTTGTTTATATTCTCCTTCCATATAAATTGCATTACAGTAGCATAACATGTCATGTCACTCAGTAAAATGACATGTTTTCAGTTTTGGGCTATTTCCATTTGGTTGTATATGTTATAGGGTTAGATATGTAAAGATTTACATATATACATAGATTATCTAATGATGTTTTATAGTTTATTTATCATAGCATTTGTTTGACCTTTTGTTTGATCATAATTTCTGATACAATAAGACACATTCTGTTCTATTTTCTGTTCTATTTGTCTGTATCAGTAAATATGATCAAGCCATTTAATTCAATGTCAGCTGATTTTAATAAATTTTATTTATAGTATAAAATCGTCAGTCAGTCACAGAGTTCACTCTTCTTAAGACACTTTACAGATAGAGTAGGTCTAGACCACACCCTAGACCATAATTTACAAAGACCCAACAATTTGGTGGGCAGCCATCTGCTGCTGCCGGTTGGGACACAGAGACACTGACACAGATCTACAGATATAGAGAAATATGATTCATAATAATTATAGCAGTTGGTATGATGAATGGTGTCAATTAAAGTAACAATAAAGATAATAGAACTATGGCTAGAAATAATATTTGTAGCAGTTCAGGGCTTGAGTACTTTCAATGAAACCTGTTTAATTCACACTCCTGGCTCTGCATCTGTCTGCATTTGGGTTCTGAATAGCATTCACACAAAATAATGAGTCACCTAAAACATTTAACTCATGCTTCAAAACAGTTATTGTCTCATATAAAAAGTAATTGCCCTCGAAATGAAAAATTCCTTTGGAACTGTGTAAACAATGGTGGTCAAAATGTTTGGATGTGTACTGTAGTAGTATGGCAGTGGACCCTGGAAATGTTCCCTATATCCACATTTCAATCTTGTACTACTTTTTCATTGACACTACCAGAATGTTATTTTTGTCTAGTTAACTGAATGCTATTGCGCAGGCCCGGAGTGGGACTCATTTTCAGCCCTGGAGTTTCACGCCTTAGACCAGCTCACTTTACTTCACGATATTAAAACAATGTAATTAAAAACCTTTGTATATGAGTCTGCTATAGCGCACTGTTCTCTACAGCCTTGTAATTCAGTGTATTTTTGTATAATATAATTTCCAATTCAGTGCAAGTACAGTAAGTGTTGCTTCACAACGGAGCGGCAGTTATTTAGCCACCAACAGGTGTGAGCCGGCTACAGACACCGCCAGATGACGGTCCGTTCAGGGGCCGTGGTAGTGGAGTTTAGCCAGAAACAGTGAGCGTCATGCGGAGATGACAGTTAAGTTTAGGCACCAAAACGACTAGTTAAGTTTAGGAAAAAGATGGTGGTTTGGATTAAAACACGTTTCCTGGGTGAAAGTATTTTGTTTTGCGCGAAGTGAACTCCGCTCTTTGAAAAAGCTCTGTGTTTTATGTTGACACCACGTTGTGCTATTTCATTTTGAGATTATTTTCCATTGGATATTTTAATTA
The DNA here is from genome assembly GCA_023566125.1 of Zingel zingel. Classification (NCBI taxonomy): domain Eukaryota; kingdom Metazoa; phylum Chordata; class Actinopteri; order Perciformes; family Percidae; genus Zingel; species Zingel zingel. Next base: position 25,237,168 of record CM042320.1, read on the forward strand.
ATAAATTAGTGTATTGGCATGCCTGGTCGAGTGGCGTCCATGGTATTGGAAGGGGGATTTAAATCTTGTATGTTTTATTTTGTTGTGCATGATCAAAAAACATCCCCCCTCTGCTTTTTTCATAATAGATATAAATATAAAAACAATTATAGAGAAGAAGAAAGAAGAAAAAGAAGAAGAAGAACAAGAAGAGGAAGAAGAAGAAGAAGAAGAAGAAGAAGAAGAAGAAGAAGAAGAAGAAGAAGAAGAAGAAGACGACTATATTAATCCCACAAAGGGAAGTTACATTTTAATTAATACATTTTAAGAATTGTGAGCTTTGTCACATGGTGCACCGACAATCACCTGAAGCTCAACATCAGCAAAACAAAGAGGAACCGGAGGCCCCCTGTCCTGGTTCTCATCCAGCGAAGTACCTTGGGGTCCAAATTAATACCAAAAACTGGACTGAAATGTAAAAGTTGCAGTCCGTCCGTCTGTCCGTCTGTCCGTCTGTCCGTCTGTCCGTCCGTCCGTCCGTCCGTCTGTCTGTCCATCCGTCTGTCTGTCCGTCTGTCTGTCCGTCTGTCTGTCCATCCGTCTGTCTGTCCGTCTGTCTGTCCGTCTGTCTGTCCATCCGTCTGTCTGTCCGTCTGTCTGTCCGTCCATCTGTCTGTCTGTCTGTCTGTCCGTCCATCTGTCTGTCTGTCTGTCTGTCTGTCTGTCTGTGGAACTTCTTAAGTGGATATTTTCTGCGCTCAGTGCAGAGTCGTTTCTTTCTGTTCCTGAATCTGGCTACCACAGATACCATGTGTGCTCCAGTAACCAAAGGCACGTATTAGTGGCCACTGCTTCCCCTTTCACATTTTAACATCAAGCGAATATTCTTTCAGTCCATCCAGGCCTTCATCAAGAATCCCACGTGCGGGACAATAGACAATCACGTATGGGAGTATCCCTCAATCAACACACGTGTCACTGCAGCATTTGACACTCATATGTACAGGCAATCAATCCAATTATTATATAATAATGCATAATAATGCAATAATGCAAGTATTGCAATTGAATTGGGATGTTGTTAGCCTGTATGAGTGTCAAATGCTGCACAAGTGACACGTGTGTTGATTGAGAGATACTCGCATTGATAAGTATATTGTCCCACATCTGGGGATACAGAATGTTTATTGCTTGAGATACTCTTGACCAAAACGTTTTTGTAAAGAAACAGTGACGCTTTAGCAGGAGCAGAGTGCGGGATTTGTTCCTTTGTTTCCAATTTTTTTATAAATGTAAATATATAGTTATTTGGGGAACAATCAGAAATGCTCCGTTTGGTCTGAGCTGGCTGCAGCGCTGTGTCGCTCGATGGTGTTTTTTTGCCTCCAACGGTGCCTTCCAGGCAGCTAACCCTAACCTTGACCCTAAACATAACCATTGCCGCGCTGCCTGGGAGGAGACGTTGGGGGCAAAAAACACCAAAGACCGCGCCGTGTCTGTGTCTGAAACTCTTTTGGTTTCTGATTTATTTCTCAAAGGAGTGATTTACAGAGTAGCAGGAAGGTTATGCTGCAGCAATTGAATTTCAGTCGAACGTAAAGGTTAGGCTGATATATTTGTTTTCTGTATTTATTTCATATTCATTTTTTATATGTTTGTTTAGGTTTTCACCATTCATCAAGGCAAATTCTGCTTATCACGATTAACTGTGACAATAAACCTTAGAGGGGGAGCAAAGGGAGCAGCATACATGAAAGCTCATATAGCAGGGGTTCTCAAACGTATCACTCAAAGGGCTGCATCTGAATTTTTGTTTAGGTCATGGATCCGGACAATTGACGATAACAAAAACAGGTAATCAACTTACTTATAACTTTTAAGTAGGGATATCAAATGATTAATTTTTTCTTAATCGCGATTAATAGCTGAATTTCTATAGTTAATCGCAATTAATCGCATGTTTTATCACATGATTAAAATTCTATTATTTTGCATTTCAGAACTGTTTTTAAGTACATATTAACAATGGAAAGCAATTCTTACCAGTGTATATTGATTGTGAATCAAATGAATGCAAAGAAAGTTACTTTATGAACTTGACTTTAAGATTTGTATTTGTTTATTATTTATTTACTGTAAACAAAAGAAAAATGTGTGAATCTGTCATTATTGCACAATTCAAAACATGCCAACCGTAGTCTTTAAGACCTGAGTCCTCTACGATGCTGACAGGTCTGCAGTTAGTTGCCACCCGTTTTTCAAGAGCTGTAGTAATTTTTTGGGATTTGGTTTCATCTGCAGGTCGGCAAGTAGCACTCTCCAAAATAGTGCTTTGCCTGAGCCCGCTAGCATCAACCTGAGTCACGTTAACTGTACTACTATGCTTAGTTCGTAGGTGGTAGCTCAAGCTTGACGTGCTTCGGTGATATTTTAATTCGGATTTACACAATGTGCATATAGCTTTTGACTTGTCTACTGAGCCGTCCGGGAGTTTTGGAAAATGAAAAGCTCCATTCAGAATTGTGTTGCTGCTGTCTTTCTCCATTATGCCTGCAGCCTGCAGCAGCAGGATGTGTTACCAGGAAGTATGGCAGCTTGATGATAAGTAAAGGTGCGGCAAAGGGTCAAAATAATAGCCTAGCTAGATTCTAGTGATTTCAGAACAGCTAAGTGTAAAATAAATTAATAAATGGCGGCATGCGATTAAAAATGAACGCGTTATGCTCGGCCCTTAATCGCATCACAACACACATTCAAGTTGAGTTCAGCTGACAGTGAAGCGCTGCTTAAACCTTAATGAAACAATAATAATAATAATAATAATCCAATAATATAATATGCATAATGAGTACTTTCACCACTTGAGTGCATTTTGCTGTTGACACGTCTTAAAAATTCTGTAGCTGTATGAGTCATACTATGAATGCAGAAAGTGTGACTGTAAATTATTATTTTTACATTGTGTTATGTGCTAATTGTGCTACTAAAGTAAAGGATCTGAATACTTCTTTCACCAATGATCTTAGTGCTCCAAAAGGGAACGTTTTAGCTCAAAATATCTTATGCAAAATCTGTCAGTATTCATGGAGTTTTCCATTCATTATATAAAAAGTCCATGTGGCTGCTATTCCAACCACAAGGAGGAAGTGATCATATTGTGAAAGAAACACACAAATCCACACACACATGCACACACACACACACACACGCACACAAATCCACACACACACACACACACACACACACACACACACACACACACACACACGCACACAAATCCACACACACACACACACACACACACACACACACACACACACACACACACACACACACACACACACACACACACACATACACACACACACATGCACATTCACTCATTCACACACAGAGGTATGTGGGAGTGTTCACAAGTTAGAAGCTGCAGTCAGACACCAGTCATATTCATGGTGTGTTCAGGGACAGTTTCATTCAGCTCTGCTCTCTGCTCCGCCATGAAGCTGTATGTGATCGTTCCACTATGTGCTCTGTTCACCCTCACCCAACAGGTAAGAAAACATTAAGCCTGTAACAATTATTACATAAGTGTCTAATTTTCAGTCTTTTTACATAATCGCGGTTTCTTTGTTTAACCGCAATTAATTGCCAACATTAGCCAAGGTCTTAATGCGTAGGACTGGTAACTGTTGATTTTGTTTAGATACGCCAAATTGTAATTATATAAATTATTATTGGTTAGACTATATATGTGTATTATTATTTCAATTGTTAGATGTTGGGACTGGACCCTTTACATGTTCATAGCAACAAAAATGACAAGAAGGAGGGGGGTGGGGGGGGGGGGGGGGTGGTACAGTTAGAATGTTTAAAAATTAAAAATAAAAATGTTTTATGACAATAAAGATGTGTTGTTTACTTCATAGGCTGTGTACATGTGTTATTACATTATCTGGGTCACATGACATGATTTAACCAAAATATGTATCCTGGGATTCACTCAAAACTTCAATTTGTTTAAAAAAAATAATAAATAAATAAATATTTTTAAATCTGACTAAAAGAGACAATTATATTGCAATTATTTCTGAGACAATTCATTGTACAGCTAAATGTGTTACAGCTCTAGAAAATACTAGGAAAATATTGATTTAGACTTTTTATATTTGATTACAGATAATCGCACACTGCCCATTTCTAACTATTTCAGCCAACAGAGCGTCAAATAGTGACGCCAAGGGTCCCGACTAAGTCTAAATATGACACTAAAGGAGACTTTTAGCGTCAACAACAAATGCCACTTGACAAAGCATCGCTTTTTGACGCGATGGGAGAGAGAATGTGTTGGTAAATCAGCCACTCACGAACCTTGCAGTTGTCGCCAACTGTCGGTAACATTTGGTATTAAAACGTCTATTAAAACATCGTCTTGTACATTTTTTTTAATCCTCCTCATCTTGATTGCTTGTTTCAGTCGGCCTCTTCACCCAGTAATGTGCTGGCACATGTTTCAAGCTCAATTCAACAGTGGCAAAGAAACAATGTTTAATATTCTTGATTTCAGGCACCTTCACCACGCGATAAGTGTGCATGTGAGTTGACTAATTCAGAGAAGGCATTCCCTCATAACAAACTCGGCTCAGTGGAGATCAATGCATTAAAATGCAACAGCAACATCACCCCACAGAAGGTAAGTAGTTGTGTTATCCTCTGAACCAGACTGGGAAGAATGTAACCACTCTTAGCAGCTGTAAAAGTGTAATATGTAATAATAACAGTGGTGGAATCAGTACATTTATTCCAGTACTGTACTTAAGTACAAATTTGCGGTAATTGTACTGTACTTGAGTCTTTTCTTTTCATGCCACTTTCTACTTCTACTCCGCTACATTTCATGTACTTTTTACTCCACTACATTCATCTGACAGCTTTAGTTACTAGTTACTTTACAAATTAAGATTTTTGCACACAAAACATATAGTTTCTAAAACACCATTTTTTTTTTATTATAAATTAAACTTACCCAACAATCATTTGCGATTCCAGGATTTTTTAAGAGGGGTGGCACAGTGGCCCCCCGTGACTGACCAATAATCAGTTAGGGGGGCCCAGTGGATTTCATCAGAATACAGCATAGAAAATATGCTTAGAAAAATAGGAAATATTGGATAGGATAGAACAATACAATGTAGTTTTGCTAAATAAAACACATCACAGTCCTTATTAATTTAACTTATTTTAGTTTTCAACAAATTGTATATCTAAACACAATGCACATTTTATGCCTTTAATACAAACATTTGGCTAGTCATCAAACATTAATAGGTCATGTGACAAGGGCTGGGAATTTCTTTTTTTTCACAGAACCATATAAAAATAATGTGCAATACACTAATAACTAATACTACACAATAAACTTCGCTCAAACTTCAACAAAGAGAACCTTGTTGTAAACAGTTTTCAGGTAACAGGAAACAGAATCGAAATAAAGTGCAATACACAATTTATTTCTTACAGCAACAAGTGCTCTACAGTGAGTTCAATATGTTTCTATTTCTGAACTGGCCTAAACATTTTAACAAAGTACACAGTTGCCATACAATGTGTGTTTAAAGTATACATCCATTTACCCAATGGAAAGGCAGTGATTGGCAGAACAGGCAGCAAAGTGACAGACTCTGATCCAATGGAAATCACAATTAGTCAGATTGACAGCAGTCTAGCCCAATGGATTGGGGGGGGGGCACCAGGGTGGCCAATCATATTTCAGGGTGGGGGGGGGGGGGGGGATGCCACCCCCAGGCCCCCCCTCTAGACCCGCCCCTGCCAACAATATCCAGGCCTACGAGTACAGCTGTAATGATTATACCATTAAACACTGATTGACAGAACTGTTGTTGTTGTTGTTGTTGATTGTTTCCAGTTTCTAAAATGTGAGGATTTTTCTTTGATTTTAATACTTTAAATACATGTCCTAATGATTCTTACATGCTTTTACTAAAGTAACATTTTCAATACATTACTTTGACTTCTAACAGAGTAATATTACAGTGTGGTTTTAGTACTTTTACTGAAGTAAAGGATCTGAATACTTATGTTTACACCGTAGTGATGCTGTTTAAAGGGTTGAAGGAAAAGGCAACTAAATGTGCAGTATTACTGAATTGCACTTTTTCTGTATTTAAACGAAATGACATGTAATCAATTATTTCTAAAAGGTTTTTTATTAGATTCATGTACTGTGTAGGGGGAATAAATTTTCCTCCCAGTTTACTGTTTACATTTCAATGTGTGAATGAAACAGACTCATTTTGAGACAGCATTTAGGATCTGAATACTTCTTCCACCACTGAATAATAATGCTGCACTCATGCTGCTGGAGTCCTGAGTGAGCACAGTGTTGATCTGCTCTGTGTGCAGACTCTGGAGCTGGAGAGTCTGCTGCTGGGTTTGGAGCGGCGTCTGCCCCAGCTGCTGGACGATGTGTCCATGCTGGAGAGAGAAGATGACGGAGACCTCTATGCAGTCGTCAGCCTGCAGGTGATAGAGAACGAACTGAGGGAGATCAAGCTGTTCATGGACAGGCTCAACAGCACCACCCTGGGACACCAGCACCTAACTGCTGACACTAGTAAACAGGTAGAGTCACACAGAGGGCCCCGTTGTTCAAGAAAGCAGTGTCTGTCTGCTCAATATGCAGATTCATTTTGGTATCTATAGCAGGGGTCTTTAACATTTTTTAGGCCATGACCCCTAACCTGAAGGAGAGACTAGCAGGGACCCCTTACTACATGTATTGAATTGCATATTAAACTATGCCTAACATAATGTGTAGTGTAAACTTTTATGGTACCCTACAATACTAAGCTACGATTTACATATTCATATATCATCATGTTTTAATGTCAAGCATACATGTGGAAGTCCCAGTGGATCCTTTAGCTTAACTGTATTGGTGGATGGCTACCATAGTGGCTACCTTACCTATAGGCCAGTTAGCCTATCATCAATGTTGTTGAGGTTGTTGCTGTTATTTTACGAATAGGCAGATTTATCTTTTCCAATAATATGTTGGATTCATGTGCGTGTTGTCTAAAAAAGATGCACATCACATGTCAGTTAGTCAGTCTGACATTTATTACATGGATTTTCTGCATTTTCTGCTTTCAGAAAAAAGATATGATGTAGCGTCAGCGGTACCGTTGCAAAAAAAAAATCACAATACATACGCTTTTCGATTTTTTCACCTACCCCTATTCTTTATCAATGTATAATTCAGTCCACTGTCTCTGATGACAGTTGCTTTCAAGGGCATTCGTGTTTGTAAAAAAGAAAATAATAATCCAAACAAATATTGTGATGTCTGTTCTGCTGCTCAGTTGGAGGAACTGAAAGCAGAGATGCAGGAGCTGGAGACATATGACACCATGCAGGTCGTGAAGACCCAGCTAGCCAACAAGCATCTGAAGAAAGAACTGGACCAGTGCAGCAATGAACTTCACGCCACCAACCAACCCACTCAGCCTCCACAAGGTACTGTATGTGCAGTCCCAGTCTCATGTCAGTTCGTGAAATGGGGATGTTATTTAATCTATTGATTCATGTACAGGGACACGTTTTTCTGTGTTTTATCGTGTTGGTGAGCACAAATTTTAAACTAATGTATTTGAATGGGAAGCATATTTCGTGATAACAGCACGATTATGGTAGCGATTAGTATTGAAAAGCCAAAAATCCGCGTAAGGAGGTAGGTTGGGGTGGTGGATGAGTAAAAAAACACAGGACTTTCACCCCGGAGACCGGAGACCGGGGATTGCGTCCCGCGTGTTTTAGTTCCTTTCCGCGTTCTTCTTCTCCTAACCACAACCTTTCCCCGTCCACACCGTTGTTGTCGGTGTTATTGTCGCCGGCGTGCGGCGTTTAATTTCCCTGTTGTTGCGTCCCCCAGAGACTGCGGCTCCTTTCTTTTTAGTAAACTCTGGGTACACAAACAATGTTCTCAATGCTTGCGTTTATGCATAGAGCCACTGACAATACTTCAAGCAAAGTTTCATGTTGTGTCGAGCCTTCTTAGTGTAAAATAGCTATATTGAGGCTATCATAAAAGTGCCCCTAGCACTCCCATTCAAAAGGCCATTTGACCGAAAATACGGTAAATCTTAAAAGTGGCGTTTCCATCCTAATTATGCTTTTAAACCAAAGTCTGACTCGGGTACATTCATAAAAAGATCCTAGGTTGCATTTTGGGGAGAGTTACGCTTTAACCTCCAGCAAAATTACACCCAATATCAAAGGGCCATTCTGGTTCTCTGTCTACTATGTCTGCACTTCAATTGAGGTCGATAAGTAGAAGTCATTGCTCAATCAGCTGTAATTATTTTGTACAGTTTCTTTCCTTCTCATTTATTTAATATTTCCCCCTTAGGGAACTGCCCCCACGGTGAATTTCTGAACATAACGGGGCCAAGGGTGTACACAGCAGGAGAGTACCCTGGCTCCTACAAGTATGGAGCCTGGGGTCAGGATCCCAAACCAGAGGCGGGGAAGGAGAGCTGGTATTGGCTGGTAATGTTGACCTCCAGCAACAGATTCTCCAACTATGTCCGTCTCTACTCCAGCCTGAGCTCTCTCATTGTTGGGGTGAGCGCACCAGGTAACGAACCATTGTCTTTTTCTTTACTATTTTAATAATATATGACATAAGACTTTGGTAAACTCATTTCAAGCACCAAAGACACATCATAAGTTAAAGTTTGTTTTCAAAAAGAGATTTGAGGACTTTCAATAAGAAAACATAAACGTTTCAGCTTTAGCGCCAAACTATTTCTTTACACTTAGCTCTAGAAAAATGTGGGCGTCACTATACAGAAAGCTGAGTTTGTTCTGAACATTTTGATGTGAAACACATGGGAATCAGTTATATGCAAATACCCTTAAAAAGGTAAATGTAAGAAGATATATGAAAATGCCCTTAGACCTCAGAGGGTTAAAGCCCTACTGGTAATTACTGTGATCATGTTAAAATGGAAGGGTTGATGGGGGGGCTGATTTTCTATTTGTTTGATTAATGTGCACAAAGCTCTAGGGAAATGAACACTCGAGCAATGAGATGTTTTAATTAATGCAACTAATTGGCCCTGGATTGGGTAAAAAGAATACTGTCTGATGTCTCCAGTCTGTCTGTGTATATACTCAGTGCCTAAATTGGACAAGAAAAAGGTCCAGTCACATGTGTCTTATATGTCTCGCATGTGTGATATACAGTATTTATATTTTGTAAGGATGAACCCGAATAGTTGACTATCCGACGACTCACTCTAAGGAGCCTGATTCAACTGCCCTTCCTCACAGTCGAATCATCGTAGTGTCTGAAAATATGGTTATGAAACAAATTTTAATTCCATGTGAGCTATATGGGGTGCTGAATGGCTGATTTTACATAGAATTGCTTGGCAAATCATGATATATAGCCTATGTTGGTATAAATATCAGCCTACTAATAATACTGTTAATAACAATCAGAAGGGTAAGGGTACTCATGTGGACAAAAATCAGAAGTGCCGGTACGTACTGGTGATTACTGGCCCATTTCAGGTACTGCATATACGTATGTATAATTGTCCTGTATAATAGGCTATACTTTAACTTTTAAAATGGACTAAACTATTTCCTTAAACAGCTGAACACTGTAATTGTTAGCAAGGAGGAAATAGGAGGTTTGTTGGGGATTATTTTCAGCGGTAAATTAATCCACGTTTGGTGCATTAGTGAGTATTTGGGGCAGCAGGACAGTGTGTGTGGGATTGAGTCAAAATAATCTACAGTGTGTGTGTGTTCATGGTAATGATGGAACATGTCACTGAGTGCAACAGTGTTGTTTGTTTTCAATATTTAGTGGAATTAATTTACTGTTGATTTGTAGGATTTGTTGATAGTAAGAAAACTAAATACTTTAAAAGAGTAGGGCACAAATACTTTTTATTGCTTTCTTTAATATTTAACAAATCACAACAACAAACTTACTTATGATTGCATTTGCTCCTTCCCCTCCTGCTCATTCTTCTTCTTCTGCCAGGTAATGTCCAGATTAGCCCCTCTAACCCCACAACCAACACCATCCAGGGGCCAAATGTTGTGCTGTACGGAGGGGAGTTGTACTACAATTGTTACAACCTGGATTCTGTTTGTCGATTCAACCTGACCAGCCAAACTGTTACCACATTACAACTACCCAAAGGCACCAGGTTCGCTGCTTTGTCTTTGAGATCATTATTTGAATGGGTGTTGCAGACGCCAGAATAAATGTCTTGTTTTTAAAAAAAAAATATGACAAAAGTCATGAAATATGTCACATTTGCATGACAATGTTGAATTCTGTAGATTTGTAGGACAACAAAACAAGAATGTAAAAAATAAGAATGTAGGAATTAACCAAGCGGCAACTTTCGGGCCGGAAAAGTGAAGCCATTGCTAAAGTGCCTTAAACCTGCATTCTATCTAATTTCCAGAAGGGAGCGACTTAGTCTGGATCGACGATAGTTGATCCATTTACCGGATAGTTCCTTCACCTTCCGTTTTCTTTGAGTTCAGTTTCTAAACTCCGCTCACATTGAGAGACAGCAACCAGAACTGAGCTAGCAACTAAGGTTACACACTATAAATGGCAAGTTTTGAAGAAAATTTGGATCGTGCTAGCCTGCTTTGTTTTTCCAGGGAATGATTGTAAAGATTTACAAAGAACATGTTTACGGCATGTACTCTCCAACTGGCACATTCCCCGATTGGCAGGGACTTGCTATGTACAAAACACACACGGTGATACACTGGTAAGAGAAAATTAGGTTTAACCATGTATCCAGCTAATTTAAATAGCTCACATTACTGTATTGTGTCAACAGTTAACGTCATTTAATATTGGATGTGACGTTTTCTTTAGCAGGGTGCAAATGTTCCACCAAAACAAGTTCATTCCCGAGACTATTTTAACAATCCATCCTCTTTGAGACGCAAGATTAGCGCCGCCCAAGACGATTGTGATTGGTTTTAAGAAATGCAAAAACAACCCAGACGGGTTTTTTCTCCTGTCTAGGTGTGAATGTGTGGAGTGGCCAGAACTATCTCCACACCTCTGTGGAGATAGTTCTGGCAATGCGAGACTAGGGTAAAGATGTTGGCTTGTACAGTATGTCTATAGGAAAATTACACTACTTCTCACTAGATTTATTACCTCAGTGAACATCTTACTAATGAGTTTATGGCCTCAAACACCATCTTTAAGTCGTCTTCAATACATCATGATGTTCATGTTATAAAGTATGGTCCCATTTATTTTAAAATAGATGATAAAGCAGAGGATGCTTTAGGGGTGTGGCTACATGCCAAACTGTTAATCATCATAGAGGTTTAGCAATGCTAACCCTGGCGCTGAGGACATGAAAATAGACCTGAACTTGTTTTGGTATAAAACTTGCTCTGTGTTTTCACTTCATTAAGGTTAATTGGAACATGTCGGCCTACTATAAAGGTCTTGTTCAACACCAGCACCTTTCCAACCAAAGCTAACTAGCTAGCAGTTGAATTAGCCAACCAGCTTTGTGTACTGCTGCACATGCAGATGAGTGAAGCAAGTGCCCACAGGTCCCCGTTTACCAGCCTGCAAAACATTGCTTGATGACTCGCTTCAGCTGGTTAAAAAAAATCAACAACTTTCCCTCTTTAGCATTAGCTAGCATTAAGGATAGGATAGCCAATTGGTCAGGGGATAGGACCTGGAACAAAACGGGTTCTGTTACCTTGTAAAAGCATGGATGCCTGGCCAATAGTAGCATGTGAATGCTATTGAAGGGTGGGTCTAGCCTAGAAGTTGCGTGGGTTCCATAATAACACGTTATAACCATCAAGGACACTGGCTTAGCCATATCATCCTCCGAGCTATCTTGTCCAAAATATGATCACTACTGGCTCCAAAATACCAAGATGGCGACAGCCAAAATGCAAACTTCTAGCTTCACAAAGTAAGTCCACAAACCAATGGGTGACATCCTTGATGCTAGGTCCACTCTTATAACAGTCTATGGAATCTACCTCTGTAAAAAAATAATATACTTGTAAAATTAAGAATGTACAATTTAACATACTTGTAAAATTATGAAGGTACAAGCATAACAAAATGAGTCCAAGAAAAGATACTGATACATTGTTTTGCAAATGAAACATCAGTTCTGTCTCCTGTTTTTTTTTTTCAGATTTAACTCAAAGGGTAACTTCTGCCACCTTGAAGAATGCTACCCGTTCACCGACCTGGACCTGGCAACAGATGAGTCAGGCGTCTGGGTGAGCTATACCACCACCCAGGACTTTGGCAACCTGGTGCTGTCCAAGGTGGAAGAGGGTGAACCGCTGAGGCTCGGCCGAACTTGGCACACCTCGGTCTACAAGCAGGGGGTGACCAACACCTTCATGGCCTGCGGCGTCCTCTATGCCACACGGTACCTCAACAAGGACCTGGAGGAGATCTTCTATTCGTTTGACACCACGACAGGAGAGCAGAGGTTCAACATTGGCATCTTCATCAAAAAGATGTCTCCCAACATTTATGCCCTCAACTACAGCCCTGTGGACCAAATGCTGCATGCCTACTGTGACTCCTACATGGTCTCCTATAAAGTTTTGTTTAACCAAAATGGATATGCTGACAAAGTTTTCTATTAAAGCCTGTATCTCAATAATGGCTGCAGTAATATTGACCAGCACAAAGAAATAAAGGTGACTCCTTAGTAAAGGCCAGCAAAAAGTTGTATTGAGGGGGTGTGGAATTACTACTACTATATGCCTACTGTACATGGTACATGGTCTATTTACATGGTAAATTCTGCACAATGTTAATTTGCATTGCAAAACCTAATTCTCTCTGCAGGTGATTTATGTATATCTTAGAGTGTGAACGCTGTAGTAATATAGTTTATTAGTACTTCTGTCTCATTTGTGTATCATTTAATCAGTCTTAAACACAGTACTGTCCAATCTGTGGACATGTTGTTTTGCAATTTGTATGCACAAAATACAGCTTTTATTAACTGGTATTGCTAAAATTGGCTAACCTGGATAGATACATTCCTGCAGTGAAAATACGACTTGTTTTAATGGAATGCGTTATTGTGCCTAAACATAACCAAACTGTGACCGTTTCACAACTTTAACGTGTTTCAAAACCCGACCATTATGTTTAAATATGAGAATGGAAAACTCTCATCTGTATCGTCATATGGTTTGAAGGACATGTTGTCACTTTGATTTTGTCACAGCAGAGGTGAGAGATGTGCAAACGGAAGTGAAAGCTGCTCCCCATTTATTGAAAAAAATAAAATAAAAATAGATCAGACACCTGATTCCACAAATGTCTGACATAAAGTCTTTATTTCTTACTTGTTACTTGATCAGTACATGGACAGAGACAGCTTACGTTTTATATTTATTTGTATATAATATATTGAAACTTTACATTACACATCTGAATGACAGCAAAGTAGGTAAGAGTCTTTCTACTGTTGTGAATAGAAACAAGCTCATATAGGGAAGACTCCTACAACACGAAACAACCAAATGGAAAAAAAGAACTTATTGCTCAATACAAATAATTCATAATGGCAGTATAAGGAAGAAGAAAAGTAGTAGTACACAAGAACCAATTTCATCATACCAAGATGAGGTTACACCCTATTGTTGCCTATAAAAAAAAGAGAAACTCCAAGGGAAGAGGAACAGAAATATGTTGAAATTTTCTTCACAATACAGTAGTGTCAGAGTGTTTGTTTCAGGTTACCTGCTCTATAAATAAAAAGTAACTACAAGTGCAAGGAGGACCAAGGTCTATACTAACTGATCGAGTGCCAGCTTACAGGAGCTGTCGATTTCACAAATCACTACTGAACTTCACTATTTATAGACCTTGAGGGAGCAGGAAGGAACTGGGTTTTCATGTACAGGGTTACATGTTAAAGATGTGGGGCAGGGATAGAAGTGCAAACCATACGCAAGGGGGTTATGAGAGGCGTAAATTGACAATACTGTACATCACTTCAAAAAAGGACAAAATACATTCAGGAGCACCCCTGGGCAGAAGTCGTGTAGGAGGAAACCAAAGTGTAGGTGGCAGAAAATAGCTTAGTGAAGAGAGAAAACACGAAAAGATGATCTTATACTCCGCTACATGCAAACTTCTGTGTTCATGAAATCCAATCATAAGGTTCACAGAGGAGTTACTGATGTGTTTGACTGACTGTCTACTATCTTCTAATCTCGCCTCTTGATTTTGTTTCAAACTATTACATTTATTGGATATTTCCAGCTTCAAACATTCATTCATTCACTATTTTACAGGTCAGAATCTCTCTCTACTGTTTTGGTAATAATCCCTTATCTTCTTCTTTGCTTAAAAAAAAATCCATCTGCTGATCTCTAGGGCCCCCTGGTGCTCAAAAACACAACAAACACTACCAACATTTTAAAAGTGACTTCAGCTGATAGCCCTTTAGGTTGTGACTGGGTTTGCCTGTGAGAGCCGGGGCACCTTGTGATTTTTTTATGGGGATGGGGGTATATATTTTTTAAGGTGGCTGGGGGTTGCCCTACATTCCAAACTTGGCGCCCAAATGGCTCCAAAAAAGCCCCGCCCCTTACAGGCCACCACAGGGAAGCGCACACCTCAGCGATTGGAAGCTACGGCCCCTTCTGACTGGGGACCAAAGGGTTTGTTTTGTGACAGTGGAAACAGAAGAAGGTGCTTATGGTACACAAATACTGTACATTACTAAGCCAAAAACCAGGGGACCCCATTTCTGATTACTACTGACAAGGTGTTCCAGTTTTACATCAGACAACAGCACACAGCTTCACTAGTCTAAAACTATACTTATATATGTGTACTCTACTGGTGAGATTATGGTTACACATCACATCAAAACACACACTGACCACACAGCCAACACATTCTCACTCCCAACTTGTCAAATACTATCGCTTAGTCAGGACCCCTTGGTATCACTTTTTGACGCTCTGGGTCAGGAACCCTTGGTGTAATTTTTCAACGTGCAGAGTACTGTAAAACCACTCAGTAAGTGGTCGGGAAAGATCGTGGTTGGGTTAAAAAATATATGTTTGAGTGACCAACACATTCTCACTCCCATCATGTCATGGTTGGTCAGGTGCCTTTGCGTTAGTTATTGACGCAAAAAGTCTCCTTTAGCGTCATATTTAGATACGCTTGGTCGCGACCCTTGGCGTCACTTTTTGACGCTCTGGGTCAGGACTATTGGCGTCACTACTTGACGCTCTCGGGACTCACGTCTAGCCCTTTGGCGTCATATTTAGACGCGCTTGGTCGGGACTATTGGTGTAACTTTTTGACACTCTGGGTCGGGAGGTACGTTTAACTGACATGCGGCATGGTGGGTGGGGTTACAAAATGTACGTTTCAGTGAAACGCGGGACAAGAAAGGGACAAGAACTACGGTCTCCTAGGTAAAAGTCCTGTGTTGTTTGACCCATCCACTTTCCAACCAACCTCCCTATGCGGAGTTTAGGTCTTTCATACTACTCGCTACCAATGTTGCTCCTAATACTATGTCATCTTACAGCACTGCGGTCCAGCTGCTGCTCTGTCCAATGCGTTGCATACAGCCACAAAGGTGATTTTTGCATTGGTATCCAACGTTGAAAGCCACTCCAACCTGCCTCCTTGTGTGGATGTATGGTCTTTAACACTACTCCCTACCATGGTTGCTCTTCATACTACGTCATTTCACAGAACTGCTACGCCCTATACAGACACTAAAGGGTGCCTCTAATGGCTGCTGAATAATTATCAGTATGTTGACAAGTTGGGAGTGAGAACAGGTTGACATAGCAATGGATTCCTTCTTGTGTGTGAATTTTGTATTAATGTCTTTCCTTTGGCTTAGTTCCCTTACAGCCCACGCAGGTTTCATTTGAGAAGGTGTGTGAAAATGCGTGTGTGCATGGGACTGTTTGTGGTTGTGGATAGGTGTGTGTGTGTGTGTGTGTGTGTGGGAGGGGTGGATAACTTTGGTATATCCACAGATAGAGGCTGGGTGCTGTAAGGGAAGGGAGTTCTTTGTTGGTGACCCGCAAAGAGAGCTTGTCGGGTCATCCTGGTCCTGCCTCGGTCGTCCTGGCATAGTTTGTTTTGGGACAGCGTGTGATTGTCATGATGGAGAGCCGAATATGTCCAGAACCGCATCCATGCACTAGAGTTACAGACTGATGGTGGTGGTCGCATCCATGGCTCTATATAACTAGCCACATGTAAGGTGCTAATGAAGAACACCCTAATACTAGATACTACTCAGACACTAGAATGCCCTAAAATGACGTTAACGTTCACATGCATATACGTGCTAATAAATACTTACTCTAACCTATATTCATGTAGTAGTGGATTGGCTACAAAATGTGAGATGGCAAACAGCTTAAAGCTGCACTCAGCAACATTGCAGTAATGTGGCTCCAAATGGCAATAATAAAGGAAGATTTGAACTTCAGTAATCAATAATGTGATGTCTCATGTTCACCAGCCTGGCTGTCTCTGTGAGGCTCTATACAGAATCAAACCTAATGGAATAAAGCTGTCTGTGGATAAGTGCCTCTTAGGAGACAAACAATTTGATTCTTCTTTTATCCATGGCAGAGAAGTGTTATAACAAACACAAGAATCCGTAGTGTCCCGATTAGTGTGAATAGGACAATCTTGCATTGCACTGCACAGATCCAATAATATCCCTGTATTAGGTAAAATAATATTCACAGGTTACATGCTATTTAGACATATTGTACAATAAACTCTTCATCTCATGGAGCCTTTTTCATTGTCTTTTCTGTAAGTTGCTCATCATCAAGATTATTCAAACACAAATATGGTTGTACTTTGGCCATATCACATACACATTATCATGGGAAAAGCAATAAAAATGGATGGAGTTGCACATTTGTGCCAGCTAAGCTCCCTGGTGTAGTGGCTAGGTCTCAGTTTGCTATTGACTTGCGGCCTGAAACGCATGTATGCAGATTATATCACTTTTTTTGCATTCAAAGTGTAGTTTACAAGTTTGACATAAAATCTTACCAAGTGCAGCTTTAAATCAGTGTAGTGTACTATAGCTAGCTATGCTCTTAGACTAAAAAAAGCTAACAAATCCTCTCTAAGCACTACAGGTGTACTCGGCTACGATGGGCTGTGCTCTGTTGTCTTTCAAATTCTGGACACACCCTCTGACCCTCACTAGTCACACAGAGAAGAAACCATCTCTTCGAAACAACAGTTAGAGAGATACTCACATTTTGTCCATACAACAACAAAATAATAAACTGCTTGCAAAAATACTGATGCGTAACACTTTTTCATTAAGGTACCACCTAAAGGTTGTGTTTTCCTTGCCCACACTTTCATCTTCTCTGACCGATTTCCAAATTACATTATTAACAGCAGCTCATATCATGTATGGCTGTCTTGACAGCTGACAGACAGCGTTACGTCCTTTTCTGCGGAGGCGTGGGTGGTGGGGGTGCAGGCAAAGAAAGAGGAGACAGCAAACACAAGAATAACACTGCAAGAACAAAAACAGTTGCCTAAATCGTTTAAGTGCTGGGCGACGGGGGTCTTAGTAGCAACACATATGTTATTTTACAGTCGAGGAGGGAAAAGATGGCAGACAAAGGGATCCAGATGAAATAGATGAAGCAAAGAGAGAGCTGTCTCCACCTTGTTCATGAACTTTCCTTTCTGTTGCCGTCTCGTTCTACAATCTACCATGTCTGACTACAGAGAGTTAAGGTGTGTCTCAAATTGGATACTCCCGTGAGTACACTATGTACTTACTTGTGTAGTGCGTACATTTTGACAGGGTAGTGTTGTCTCAAATCGTGCACGGCTGTTATGCACTGATCAAAAATGCCTCTACCTTTTCTTTTTAATGGTAAATTGCAGCCACCTATTGTCGCCTGTCAAAATATATAGCGGCTTGCTTCATCACTATCTGAATATAGAATAGTGGTACTTACTGAATAAACAAGTGTATGAAGTACATTTGTAAAGTTTGGTGTTTGCATGTTTCAATCGTGACTGCTGCATTTTCCTCGCCCGCCATTTTCACAAGTTTGAAAGAAATATTGGTGGTCCTGTAGCTTGGTGTGGGCAATTTGAGACACAGCAGTAGTCACACCTTCTATCCTTCACATTTTCCTCATACCCTTCCCCCGTCATTTCTTGGCCATCATCCGTCTTGCTCTTTCCCTCTCCATCCCTCCACCCCCTCCCTCTTTCTAGGTCTGGCCGAATCCTCAGCAGGACACCTCCATGGTGTGGGTGACCGGGCCGACTCCCTCGGTGCTGTCGGAATGGGTGCAGGCCCGAGAGCGGGACCCATCGATGGAACTGGCGCTGGTCAGGGAGGCCGTCCTGGAACGAGCCAGGCGGGTCATACTGGCAGAGGGCACTGGGACAGGGAGGGGTGGAAACAAATCAGAATTCAGCATTACATTTTGTAAAAAAAAGTGTGTGATTTGATATTGTGGAGATGTTGGGAGTACATGCTAATGTGGACAACTGAAGAATATCCTTTTGCACGTGAGAACAGGCAGCTGGCTGGTTCACACAATAGCCCTGAATGGTTAGGGTTGTTCATTAAAGAGCCCCTATTATACTTCTTTTCAGCATCTTATTTGTACTCTTGGGGTCTACTAAAAAAGGTTTACATGCTTTGATGCAGGGCTGTAGTACTTGAGAGACGTTTTTCCATTGTCTTGGACTTGTCTTGGACTCTTGGTAGTTGGACTCGGAATGGTCTCGGACTCGGCCATATGACTGACCAAATATTCTTGTTGGTCTGGACCGAGTCCAGCACTTAATGCTTTTTTTTCTAAAACATCTTTCTCCTTTAAAACATAATCATTGATGTAGCGTGTTTGTTCAGAAAACAGGTGTTGGTTTAATTCAAAATCCATCTAGAACAGGCATTGACATTGGTCACCTGGTGTTTGCTTGGCTGCGTCATATACCGCAATTATCACGCATCAATCATTTTCAGAATTCTATTTTTCGGTCATGACCATCTCTCATTTGGACTCTGTCTTGACTCGGTCTCAACTACTCCTGGGCTTGGACTTGTCTTGGACTAGACACATTTGGACTTGACTACAGCCCTGCTTTCATGTTCAAAAAACATTGTTTCTCATACTGCCCATTGGTGCAGCTCCTCTGCCTGTCTGAGCTCTTGGCCCACCTTCCTGAAAAGTCTGTTTTGGTTGGTCAGCTGGTCCACTCTGTTGTGATTGGTAAACCCAATTCAAACAAGCCACTGGGCGGCCTGTGCTTGTTCAGGCAGCACCACTAGGCAGCACATATGAAAAACTGGGCTGGCTTTCTCAATCAGTGACATCACTTATTGAGGTATTTCAAACAGGAATGTGTTTAAAGTGATAAAGTGCTGTCTGTGGTAGAGAAAGCTCCATTTGGAGTGAAATGTTTTTTTTTTTACTCTATAAATCTATTACATATACAAAAAAAACTATATAACACGCTAAAATACGAGAAAATTCAAAAAAACATAACAGGGGCTCTTTAAAGCTGTCAGTGTGTCTACACACAGACACATTGTTGGCATTGTGCACTTTGTGTTATATGAAGCTTATTGTTATGGAATTGTATTAAATTAGCCTAGTTATTAATTAATAATCAATTAATTAATAGCAAGTGAATTGAGATTGTTTTGTCAACTGCTGTTCCAAGTTTAGGAATTACACGTCTTGCTCTATGTATCAATCCTGTTTCTGAATATGTTAAGCTTGACGTTTAACAAAAGTATAATAATTCCGTAAGAAATCTGTAGAATTCATGCAATAAAACAATACATTATTGATGTAATTGTCAAATACTTATTTTAGTCGGTAAGTTTAAAGCAGTGATGAATAAAAAAAGAAGGTCTACATTTGAAATGGTTAGCATGCCTCAAGCTGCATTAACTACCTCCGCAAAGAAGGTAACGTTTTCCGTTCCGTTTGTTCGTTTGCCGTTTCTTTGTTTGTCTGTCTGTCAGTCAGCAGGATTACGGAAAAATTACTAGCTCAATCATCATGAAACTTGGTGGAACGGTGTGGCATGGGCCAAGAAATAACCCATTATATTTTGGAGCGGATACACATTATTTTTGACATTCTTTAACATTGTGAGATAGGATGTTTGCGCTGCATTCATATGGTGTCGGAATAATCGTGAAAATGAGTTCCCGACTAGGAAAATTCACACAACACTGCATAAATAATGTGAGTTAGGGTATGCCTTGGTGGAGGACTGTGCACTCAGAGTACCGTTTTAGTTGATTTAACATTAATTTGGAGTCATATTTTTCACGCTCTGAAGCTGCTGAATGCGCAACTACGTTATCCAGCTAGTTACAAACATTGCTTAACTTGTTATTTGGCACTTTTCGGGAAGTGTATGGGGGTTAACCAGAGTGTTTTATGATCCTGTAAGCTTGATGAAAGTGGACTTTGTGGGCCAGAAAACCACAACAAAGAGCTATAAGAGCTGATGCATAATTCTTCACAATAAATGACTCCTTTCACATGTCACACAGTAATTTAATCCATGTTAATATTGATTAGCGCAGCTTTAAAGAGCTGATAACCTGGAATTAATTTGATTTGTTTGTTTTAGTGTATCCACCCTGACTATAGTACAACTCAAGAAAATGTTGAATACCTCGAATGGTTTAAGCATGAACAATTTAAAACACTGGCTCCAGCTTTAAGAGACCTGTATCAGTCCAAGGGATGCTGAGTGAGTCTTGTTTGGTTCTCGAAAAAATGTCAAGCTCTGCTTTCATTGAGGCTGCAGAGTCTTTGTATGGCTTTCAACAAAAGCCCAGAGCCTTAGAGGACAATTTTGAGTCTCTCATTCAAAGTACACTTTGAATATTTCATATTGTATACTGTGCTTATACGTGCTTTAGGCTTAGAAGTTTAGCACAGAATGTGCATAACCCGGAGGACAATTGTTTTTGAGCGTGTTTAGTCAGCAGTTTGTGGTTTTAATTAGCTTAAGTTCTCATTTAATGACAGAAACTAGATTTACTGTTCTGTTGGCCATTATCCTTTAAAGGCTAAAGTTTTACTTGTCTAAGGTTGGTCATCATTTAAAGACATGTTTGTTGCAAACTTAGTCCAAAAGGCTGTGCTCGAAGCTAGCTGAAGACCATGCAAAGAGTAGTATTGGAGATGCAATGACAAAGGAATGTGGAGAGAGGAAGTAAGGGCAGTATATTTTTCCATTGGAGGAAAATATATTTGCAATAAAACAATGATGGGGGTTGTCAAAACAATGTCCTTGGGATAAAAAAACAAAAAAAACACTAGAAATGATAGCAAATGTACTTTTTTTTTAACAGCCCAAAATAATGTATTCATAACCAAATGAAATAAAAATAAATTTCACAATGCCAATGTCATCGCACAGGGCAGCAATAAGAGGTCAGAGGATGAAGGGGGAGGAGGAAGTACCTGGCCCTCCACTCAACCTCCGATCCTTCACATAAGCGACTGAGAGAACGGGGCGGGGGGGAGACAGAGGGCAAGATTAACACAGCTCATGTCCCTCTGCATGAAACACATGACATCACAGCACACACACATCACTACGATAACACAGCTGCTGAAATAGTTATTAGAAATGACTGCAAGTTCAAAGACACAAACATATGAAATCACACTCTCATGGTACGTGTCCACAGTCAACGCATTTTCATGAACATATGATATCGTACGAAAATGTATGCACACCAAAACGTATGATATCATACGAAACTAGGAGACTGCTGGCTGGTCACGTGACGCCGGCTGGTCACGTGACGCCGGCTGGCTACGAGCTCCATGACGCCGAGCAGCAGTTGCTAGCTGTTTAAGCCGCAACAGAGCTTTGTGACGCCAGCTACAGACCTCCGTCACAGCTTGCTCGCATCAGCTGTAGTCAGTAGATGTGTTTAGCCGCTACAGAGCTCTGCTACAGTGCTCTGCATCATGCTCCGTTGTATCATGGTTCATTTACCCTAGAATAGTTGATTTTGAGCTGGGTACAGAGCTCTGTTTTGGCGGACATTACGGTAAAGTTTAGGCACCCAAACCACTAGTTAAGTTTAGGAAAAAGATTGCGGTTTGGATTAAAATACTCCCAAGGAATGCAAATTCACCCCAGGAAGCAAACTCTGCTCCATGGCATGAGAGTCCTGTGTTTTAAAACCCATCCACCGGAGCCCCTCTCTACACTGCCAGCCGCATTCTCAAACAGTAGCAGTCAATGTGGTGCACAAAAGTGTTTAATAATTACGAATTATAATGCTGAACTTTTCGTAGCTGTTTGAACGTATGGTTCATGAGAACAGGCTATCACAGTGGCGTTTTCTGATGGCAGGGATCGCCCAGCTTCCCAGCATTGGACGCAGTTTATCTTTACTGACCACTGACAAGCCTATAAAACAGGCTACACCCTCCTACAACCACGATGGCTGTACCTGATTGGACGGGCGCTTCACTCGTGGGCTCTCTGCTCCCAGATTTGAAAACAGACCAACATGGTGGCTCGTTTGGAAACTTAAGCATATTTTACAAAAATAGTCCTGCCACTGGGTTCCTGAAAACATTTAATGTGAGAAGTAAGCTTCACTTTAGATCGACCATGGTCAATTTAAAAGATTGACACCCCTCATTTGCATGAAGTAGCCTGAATCCATATTTTATGCAAATGAGGAGCAGGCAACTCCACTTAATTCGCTACTACGCCACCAGAATGCATTGGACATGAACAATAAAATGGGAAACAATGCTTGCCAGTGGACACGTACCATCACTTACTAATTACAGTCTCTTTTTCTGGATACTTACTGTAACCCATTCCCTGTAGGAAATACTTGAAGGCTTCGGTCAGCTTCCCGGGCTGGAAAACAACACGTCATTTTCATTTCACTGAATTGTTTGGAGCCAACAATGTCATATGTGGATGATGCATTCACATCTGTCTGTATTTGACTGCCTGTGGATTATGCAGGTTTGTTTGAGTGTTACCTGTGTTAGCTGGGGAAGTCCACCAGAGTCAGCCATCTACCACGAGAAGAGAGAGCAGCAATTAACCAAACTGCTAACAGCTCGCAACCAGACTGTACACCCTCTTACTTTGCCTGCCTCTGTTCTGCTAGCAACGGGTTACTCGTGTTTTTTCTTTCTGTCATTGCATCATATGTGGTGTAAATTATATATTGTAGGAGTTAGCTTTAAAATAATCGTATTTTAATTTTACAAGTTTTGACAGTGTTGGGGAGTTAGTTAAATTTATTATAAAATAAAGGTAACTGTAACATGTTACTGTAATGTTTGATGCTATAATGATGCTTTTGATTGGTTCTGCTGTTTGAATTTGCAGCGCCGCCTGTCTGACAGTTACATTGCCTCAAGCTGTCTCAGAGTTGACACTATGACTATGGATAAAAATGTGTTCCACTGCTGGAAATACCAAAAAAAATATTCATACATAAAATCTGAGAAGGGTTCAAAAATAACTGTGCAATGCAAAGAATGTTAGCCAAAATGTCAGTGTCCAACCTCAGGAAACACCTGCAGGTATGTAGGTTTAATTAATCTTAATTCATTTAAAAAGAGTTTTACAGTAGTCATTGTTGATTACTGCTGTAAGGTTAACACTGCCAGGTTTAAACATTTGGAAATATACACCAGAAATACAAAGCTGTCGTACTTCACCCAGTCAGATTTTGCAGTATGCAATCCCAACCCGTTCTCACCCCCAACCTGTCAAATACTGACGCTTGGTCAGTGGCTCTCAGCATCAGATACAGATACAGATCACCCTTCAGCGTCTGTATGGGACGCAACAGGCAGAGCAGCAGCTTGACCGTGGCGCTGTAAGATGACGTAGTATTAAGAGCAACGGTAAAGAGTAGCATGAAAGACCGAAATGCCGCGTAAGGAGGTTGTTTGGGGTGGCGGATGGGTCAAACAGCACAGGACTTTCACCCAGGAGACCGGGGTTCATGTCCCTTTCTTGTCCTGCTTGTCACTGAAACGTACATTTTATAATCCCACCCACCATCTTTTCCTAAACCTAACTGTCCCGTTGTTGTGCCACATGTCAGTTAAACGTACGTCCTGACCCAGAGTGTCAAGAGTGACGACAAGAGTTGCGAACAAGCGTGTTTAGATATGACGCTAAAGGTCTCCTTTATAACAACGCCATAGGCACATGCCTAAGCATCCGTATTTTACGCGATGGGAGTGAGAATGTGTTGGCAACCCAGCATGCATTTCTGGCTATTCTGACCCATAATCCTTTGCGCAGCATACGAGCAAGAGGGTCGAAGTTCAAGCCACAATGTTATAAAGGAGGTATGTCCCAATTGTATGCATTCTGCATGCAACGGTACATACTTTGTTATGGCTGCTGCAGTACGTACTAAAAGTAAAAAGAAGTAGGATATTTGGATACAGGAAGCTACTGGTCATCACAGGAAGTCTAGCAGAGTAGAGTATGTATGTAATTGTGCTCACATTGTATGTATATTTTTATGACAGAGTTTTTATTTGATTAGTTTGTATCGTAAAAATACTGTGTGACATATCAAGTTACTCAAGAAAGACTAATTAAGCACATAACTATTTATTATGTAGGGTTTATAACAAACTTAAGTGAACTATTTTGGTAGCACTGCATATTACGGTACAGTAATAAGATGGTAATAGTGGGGTAACAGTGAGATAATAAAGAGGTAATATATAGGTAATAACATGTAATTACCAAAGTAATAACGTAGTAATACATCACAGTAATAAGACGTAATACTGGGGTGATAAGGTAACAGATGTAATAACATGCAATTACCAATGTAATAAGTAAGAAAGGGTTCGACAATAACATGTATATCTAGGTAATGGTAATATAGTTATATTTATATTGTAATAACATGGTAATAATGGGGTAATATATGTTGATGTTTTCACAGTATTGTAGGCTACTATCAGCATAATACCTTCCAAATTATATAAAACTTCTTGGAATTTAAAATTGCTAATTACCATATATGCTGAAATTCATCCACCCTTTATGTTCCAAACATTTCCCATTTGTATCAAAATCAGCCATTTGTGTTTTGTTCAGTAAATAATTAATTGATGGATATTAGTATAAACATGTTCATAAATGGCATTCCTTTGTTCATACATGGCATTCCTTTGGAATTTTAAATACAAGGCATCAATACTATAAAATGTATATGTATCAAATATTACCTTGAAATAAAATAGAAACAGGCAGTTTCGCATTTTGTGGCACTGATTCATGGTTGTTACCTCTGTTATTCTAATATTACCATGTAATACAATAGAAACAGGCAGTTTTGCATTTTGCGGCCCTGATTCATGGTTGTTACACATAAACTACCAGAAGCTTTTCCATGTAATATCTACACATCTGTTATTCTAATATTACCATGTAATACAATAGAAACAGGCAGTGTTTGCATTTTGCGGCCCTGATTCATGGTTGTTACACAGAAACTACCAAAAGCGTTTCCAGGTAAGAAGTCACAAGATTAAACATTAACATACATTATTACCTTGAAACAAAAGGGAAATGTTTGGAACATAAAGGGTGGATGAATTTCAGCATTATAATATGGCAATTTTAAATTGCAATAAGTTTTATCTAATTTGGAAGGTATTATGCTGATAGTAGCCTATAATACTGTGAAAACATCAACATATATTACCCCATTATTACCATGTTATTACAATATAAATATAACTATATTACCATTACCTAGATATACATATGGTTATTGTCGAACCCTTTCTTACTTATTACATTGGTAATTGCATGTTATTACATCTGTTACCTTATCACCCCAGTATTACGTCTTATTACTGTGATGTAGTACTACGTTATTACTTTGGTAATTACATGTTATTACCTATATATTACCTCTTTATTATCTCACTGTTACCCCACTATTACCATCTTATTATTGTACCGTAATATGCAGTGCTACCACTATTTCTTTCCCAAAACAATGCACTGAACAACACAGTTTACATGTTGATGTAGAATGTTTAAAATGTTCAAAATTGAGCATTTGTTTAGCTTCATATTTTGTGTGAATTAGGACTGTTATTTATTTTGCATAAGTAAGAAGTTGATTTAAATTCAAGTTGTGCTTGCACATCAAAACAGACTTTTTTGTCTAATGATGGCGTAGCTGTAGGTGAGATGAAGACAAACGGTTACCTTCAGGAAGGTGGTGTTGGTTGGGTCCAGTTTGGAATTGCACTCCACCTTAAGGACAAAAACAGCAGGTTGAACTGAATAAGCCAAAAAGCTAAAAGATGATCAGGACTTGAAGAGGAACTGTGGATGTACTGTATTTATAGTGCATATATGGAGACTATATCAGAGTGTGTGTGTGTGTGTGTGTGTGTGTGTGTGTGTGTGTGTGTGTGTGTGTGTGTGTGTGTGTGTGTGTGTGTGAGTGTGTGTGTGTGTGTGTGTGTGTGTGTGTGTGTGTGTGTGTGTGTGTGTGTGTGTGCGTGTGTGCGTGTGCGTGTGTGAGAGTGACCCAGATACTGCAGTGTGTCGCAGCAATGAGTCACCCAGGCAGGCTGAAAGCACAACCACAGTGTGCACACACACACACACACACACACACACACACACACACACACACACACACACACACTTACAGTAGACAGATGTGCACAGATACACACTCAACGCATGACCATCACACTTGTGTACACAAAACACAGCCAGTGTCAAACACCCATGAAACAGATTTTTGCTCCGCGCTACGTTTAATGAATCTTTAGTCCTTCACACAGATTGCCAAATTACATATTTTACTGCCCAAACATGTTACTGTAAATATGTAACTATATACAACTCACATATGTATATGTACACAATATCATATGTGAATAATGTAAAAAAAAACTCAAATAAAAACAATGTAAAAAAAACAACAGATCTAGTGTTTCGGTACATGTCCATATAGGTTTTAACTAAAGGTACTACACACAAAAGTGTTTGATTGAAACGTCGCTTAAGTGGGAGCAAACCCAGCAGCCTCAACTGGTCATATCAGCGCATACAAATATTAACATCTGCCACATCCAACAAAAAAAAAACCTGTTCATCTCTTGCTTCTTCACACTGCTTCCCTCCATTCCTCTGTCACTTTTCATCTCTCCATCTTTCTTAGTTTCATAACAACCCTCCCCACCCTCCCTTCATATACCTCCATCCCATTCCTCTGACGGACAGAGGAGGGATTTGATTTCAATTTATACATGTGATACACTAACTGGTGCAGAAGCACACATATCTGGGCCACTTCAAACTAGGAAACCCCAGAGACGGAGCGAGGCCATCTGGCTCCTGGATGACACACACTTACACACTTACACACACACACACACACACACACACACACACACACACACACACACACACACACACACACACACAAATAGTATCAAAGACATGCATTACACACGGATGGACAGACAGAGAGACCTGGGGGGTGCAACAGGGTTGCAGTGAGAGTGAACCAGGTCTCTGCTGGCGGACCTATTTCTGTTTCACTGAATAAAGACAGACAGACGGTCACTAACTGGAGTACAAGTACAAAACACTTAACGTGGCAGGAACAGAGGGAGGGAGGGAGGGTTTGCTGTTTAGAGCTTTAGATTAGGGGTGGCCCCGACTAAGAATATTCATAGTCCAATCAAAATTGTCAAGTGTTGCCTATCGTCGAATGATTGTTGAATCATGTGGGTGGGGGTCACCGCTGGTCACGGATCATGGAAAGTGAAACTTGAATCTGTCATGGGGCGGTTGGATTTATTTACCCACTTTAAAAAGATTTACAAAAAGCTTCAAAGATATCACACAAAACCGATTTAGAACGTTGCAATGGACGGCTCAATGACCTCCCGCAAGCACGGTATGTGGTCAAGCAACCTAGAGAGGGACTATAGAGAAGGAGCGTACTTAAAACAAAGCAGTGTATCAGAGAAATAAAACATTTTTGCTTTTTCATCACTAGTAATGGAGCTATAGAAAGCATCTCACTATCACCACGGACGGTTTAGAATAGAGGATCTTTGCGTTATCCACATTGATATTTAGACATAACAAATTATGTATCCAGCCTGAAAGTGGGAAGTTAGAATGGAAGTACAAAGAGTCATTCTGCTATGAAGATGATACACCGTATCATCTCTTCTCATTGGTGTGAACTGGCAGGTTTCAGAGCGATGGCAGACAGGTGCGTTGCAAGAAGTTGCAAGATTCAACTCGTCTCGTCCAGAAACTGTGGTCTGACCTGGACTCTACAGCCCTGCAAAGATTTGACTGTGAGATTGGCAGTCGAATCAGCATATTCGACTATTTGGGGTCACCCCTACTTTAGATAGACTAATATTTCTTGGAAACAGGAAGAAGTTATCTTAGTGCTCAGTGAGAAAATTAAAGGAGTGAGCTAAAGAAGGAAGACAGCTGGGGAAACACAGGCAACGCACGCTGAGTTTTTTTAGTGCATCTGGATAAAATCGTGCAGGGAGAAAGACGATGGACTCACCACTCCCTCCTCAGCTGGGGCGTTGTCTCCCACAACCAGCATCGCAGGACACCTGCAGAAACATTTAGACTGCTAAGACAAGCGGCTGGAGGAGGCCTCGTGGTTATATGTTGAGTTTTAGGCCGGATTATTTTCAATATTAGTTTGATTTTGCTAATTATTATTTTGATTAAAGCTTTAGTGCATAACTTTTTATTTTAATGAATGTCCGTTACATTCAAGCCATTGCCAAATGAGTTGCTACAAAGCTAATTAAGACAATCAGCTCCACACAACTCTCTCTGGATTTCTCAGTGTGACTATGGTCGGAAAATTGTGGCGTCTGGTAACTTTCCCACGCAGAAACTCAAGTGAAGATAATGACCTCTTCTGAAGAGTCCATCATGTTTTTTTAATCCTCCGTGTCCTCCTTGGCTACTAGTAACTGTGTGGAGGAGGGGTGGCATTCTGGGATGGGAAAAAAAGAGGCTGTTTTTTTGGCATTTCTTTAAACCAATCACAATCGCCTTGGGCAGTGCTAAGCACCGGACGGAGCAATGGTGCCACTGCTAAACAGCCTCGGCAAGGCACCTTGTTTTGGTGGAACAGTTCAAAAGTAGCTTTAGTCGTGCAACAGAAAACTCTGATTGGACAGATAGTCTAGCTAGCTGTCTGGATTTACCCTGCAGAGATCTGAGGAGCAGTTAACAATAGTCAAATTAGTCAATAGTCAAATTCCAACACAAAGTAAGCAGAAGGTAACGGGCATCCGGCCGAAAAGAGTGACCAGAGCAATCCCGGAAGTGGCAAGTCGTGCATATAGACTAGGGCCCACAGGGAAAAGGTGACACCTTAAAATTGCTTGTTTTGACCTCCAGTCCAAAACCCCCAAATATTACATAAACTACCGTTAGTGTTTTCATCTTCATAACTGACTTAAACAATCTGGTCACATACAGATTCTGCGAATGAGTTTATTCACGGAGAGCATTTATCCAGGTTATACAGTATGTATGGGAACCATTACCCCTTCAGGCTGCATCACCTTGTCGGGGTTCCAATTCACAATAATGACAGGCTCGCTCTACATTATCCCACTTATTACACGACTTATCACACAACTAAATACGCAGCTAACGTAAGCTCACTGTGTTCCGGACGCTTCTGATGCATCACGGTGTTGCGGACACTTGTCTTTTTCCCCCGCGGAGCTCTGTATGAGCCCGAATATTGATTTTAAAATGGTCCACCAGAGTCTATGATCAAAAACTATACTTAGCAATGGCCTGTTATACAGAAATAGCAGACCACAGAATGCCGTGACTGACCAATCAGAATCAAGAATTCAACCAAGCCGTGTAATAAAATATAATATAATATATACAGTATATATATTAATTTATATATATAAATTATACTTAACTCGATTAGACCCAAATTAACTGGATAATGTACATGGTTATATTATGAAACTGTGTGTGCAGACTCACTTCAGAGTTTTGGCATTGAGCACCGTCCCACTGCGATTCATTTCCAGGTCCCTCCGGCTGAAAGAGACATCATAAATGTTATGTTAAGAAGTAGTCAGATCAGAGCCTTTACTTAAGTAAAGTTAGCACATAACACAATTTAACAATACTAATTTACGAGCACACTTTCTGCATTCATAGTTTGACTCATGAAGGTACACAGTTATTAAGACGTGTCAACAGCAAAATGCACTCAAGAGAGAGTAAGTTGTATCTCTCCACCTGTTGTACATGTCCCAGAAAAGCTGCAGGTTGAACTGGTTGACGGTGTTGTTAATCTGTTGCCGGTAGCTCTGCACCAGCTCTGTGTTGTTCATCAGCTCCTCCTGCAGACAAACACACAAACTGGCTCAACATCTGCCTCTAAAACACACGTGTCAAACTCAAGGCCTGCGGGCCGAACCTAGCCCCTGGCAGATTTGGATTTAGCCGGCAAATGAATTTAGGTTCATGATGAATTTTGGCCCGCCTAGTTGTGCGCCAAACCTAAAAAGAAGGGAACATTTTTGTAAAGCGTAATTACGCGACACTCAAAGCAGAATTTGGCAGATTTGCAGATTTGAACAAAAAAAAACGCTGCATAATACACAACAGAAGTTCTCCAGGCCTCTAGGGGGAGCGCTAAGTGGAAGTGATTTTCGACCCTACGGGCACCTGTCGGCCACCGTAAAAAAGGCAACATGTAGCAATACATTCAAAGATATTTGACTTTTTTGATGAAATAAAAGCATGTAAATAAACTATAAATGTTTAAATTCTAACATGGCTAACAAACTTTTTGGCTCTCTTTTGTAGGGCTTTATGTGAATAAAAATGCACCAAAAGCTACAAAAACGGCGAAAAAAGCCACAAAAATGACAAAAATGTGACAAATGTCAAAAAAGGATGTAATACAATCAAAGGTATTTGACTTTTTCAATGAAATAAAAGCATGTAAATAAACTATGAATGACTGGCCCTTAATGCGATTCTAATTTTTCAGTGTGACCCCTTAGGGACATTGCGTTTGATAGAACAGATATCTGGATGAATATAATCTCTGATTTGAGAATTAGGAAATGTCATTTTCCTTGCCTTGTTTTTCGTACCATAAAATGAAGAAAAACTAGAATAGCAATTGAAAAACAATTCTTGTCCAACTTTACTCCCGGACCATGGGCTTACCTGGCTGAAAAGATGTGGCAGCACAGTATCTGGCAGAGCGCTGGTCAGACCTGACAGCTGGGGGGGGGGGGGAGAGACAGGGAGATTGGTATTGTAAAACCATAACAAGCAGGTGTGGATTTGGAAATTTATATACAGTATGTACCAACTCCAAACACTAGTATACAGTAATAAACAGGCACCTTGGTGGCAGCCCAGTCAATCCAGCCTTTGCCGTTGGGGTCGATGTTGAGCAGAACCAAACCCTCCACCATGTCAGGAAAGATCAGCTGAGAGCAGGAGACACAAGTCTTAGATTCAGAGGTAGTGACAAAAAGACTATGACAAAGAGCCATACTGTCCTCCCCTCTGAAAATGATCGCTTAAGCAGCGATTACGACCCATGTTAACGCAAAAGCAGAAAGCTATGTGACAAAGTAAAAGAGTGCCATGTCCCACGTAGGGAGGCAAACATGCCCAGGTTTTTCACCCAGGCTCGGGCTTATGTATGAGGACAGAAAAACGCTCCTGTGGGCCATATTAGAGGGGAGGAATAAACGACCGATATCGTCTCATGGTTTGGAGGACTTGTTGCAAAAAACACTGCAGAACATAAACCCCTAAATGTTTAATCCAGCACTACGCTCATTGTGAACAGTAGAGTAGGAGACATGTAGGAGAATTAAGATGTCACTTACAGCAAACTTGGCCAGAATGTAAGCTCCAGCTCCAACTCCGATCCCAACGATGCTCTTAAATCTAAAGAGACGAGAAAGAGAAATAATGATACACTATTGTAAATCGTTCATATGTGTGGAGGCTACATGGATACAAGAATCCTGACAGAGTGTTGTGGCAGCCTGGTGTGCATTAGTATAGAATGTTACAGACTGCCATTGTTGGAAGCACAGATTGAAAAGCATGTTTGTGCCGAGCCAAGTGTTGTACCGTAGCTGCGGTACTCTATGTCCAGGCTAAAATTACATCCTGTTGGCAAGAAATGTCTTCACTGGATATTTATCTGCAATCTACAGAAACTGCTCAGGAATCAAAGAGGCTGACTAGCAACCTGGCCACGGCCGTGAAGCTGTGCTGTTTTAACACAGGGAGACTTTCGGGGAAAAAAAGGTGAATATTGTGAATGCAAACAAATGTTGACTTCTTTTGAATAAACTGAATTGAATTGTCGTAAATCATTCACTGTCAATCATTACTCTTGCACTACTGTACATATTATAAAAGCCCTCCAACGCTCACAATTTGCCCCACTGTACATACTGTATAGTTATTTATTCTGTATTACCATAGTCATGGCCTGTACAAACCTGTAGTATTAGTCACTTATATAGACACATATCTATATACTTACATATCATTCATACCTTGCCCTCTGTATATACTGTAGCATATGTTATTTAATGTATTTAATCACTGCTTAAGCACTTCTTCTAACTACATTTTGTTGCTCTGTACTTGAGACATGGGCAATGACAATAAAGTTGAATCTAATCTAATCTAAAGGAAGGAAAGATGAACAGATAACAATGCTGATTTTGTATGTAATGGGACAGAGGTAGCGGACAGTTTTCGCAGCAACACAAAAATGTCTCATCTCTGACATGATGTCCCTGCAGATGGCATATGATGGTATAAAACATTGGCTGCGTCGGCTCTGTGAGTAAATGTGCAATATGTGTCATTTTTGAAAGCACCAACCCGAAGTGCTGAACCACAGTGGGCAGCATCGCGGCCAACTGGTCCATGGTGGGGTACTGGTACCTGTGGAGAGGAGGGATACAACGTCTGGTCAGCAATGCTTCACATGCTGTGTAAGCAGGGTGCGATTTGCCGGGGTTGGGATTCCCCCCTTTCTGGTCTACATATCTCTGCCTCTGCTGAATTATTTTCATCCCCGATGGGAACAAAATGTATGGGGGGGGCATCAAAGTTAAAAAGAAGTCAAAGCTTCTTCACCAACAGACAATTTATTATCTACCTAAAATAGAAGTATTTTAAACTAAGTAAAGCGCTGTAACGTGACTATAGAACGATATAATCTGAGCAGCTGCTGGTTGTATTTAGCGGCTACAGAGCTCCGGGCTACGAATGAGCCGGGTTTCCTGGTTAAAAGTATTTTGTTTTCGCCGCATATAGTGAACGCCACTCCGCTGGCCGAGAGGTTCTATACACTGGGGGGATTTAATTCTTATCCCCCCCTCTGCTTTTTTCACAAATTGCACCCTATGTGTAAGTGATTGTTGAATTTAAATCATCTGGTTTTACTTATAGCTCAACAGTGTGGTTCCAGAAGTGAAACTTTTGATTAACCATACTGTCTAAACCAGGGGTCTTCAACGTTTTTTTAACTTTCAAAAATATTTAAAACAATAATTTGGCGGCACCCCCCTAGTCCTCAGAGTCTCGAAGATCTCTGTTCTAAACCATCCGTGCATGCGTGTGTGCGTGTGTGTGTGTGTGTGTGTGTGTGTGTGTGTACGTGTGTGTGTGTGTGTGTGTGTGTGTGTGTGTGTGTGTGTGTGTGTGTGTGTGTGTGTGTGTGTGCTTTTTGTACCCCTGTGGCAACTGCGACGCTCCAATCTGTTGTCCCGGGGCGTCGACGTGACACACCACAAAGTGCTTAGTGATCTCCTGCATATCCTCATTACTGAAGAAAGAGTTGAAGCACAGCTTGTCTGCAGGAGAGTGAGGGAGGAGAGAAAATGAGGCGAGGTAGCATGGGGTGAGACGACAGAGAGATAGGATGGGAGGAAACGTGGGAGGAAGGTAGCAAGAAAGCAAAAGGAGTGGGGGAGAGGATGGAGGGATGAGCGTAGAGGAATGGTATCACATTAACCACACTCAGAGAGGACCTCGATGATTCAAACTGTGATATCATTTCTGACGCTGGAGCGTCTTTAAAATGAAAAAGCCATTGGCAAGCATCAATAATAGCACATATAAATATTTACAGAGCAGCACAACTTGAATAACAATGTTCTTTGCCATAAAAGGGTATGTGTTGTGTAACAGTACTACAATATGTGTTTCCTCATTGTCCCTGAGCTCATTTTTAAATGAAGGGGCATAATGAGGGACTATAATTACATTTAAAAAATGTACTTTCCTGTGAAAGAGAGCTTAATTTTGAGAGTGACTCACTGAGGATTTATCTAAAAAAATGTGAGCTCTATTTCCTGAACTATGTGTAGAAAATCAACAACATGGCATTCTGAAATAGCTACTTTTAACGGATGTCAGCTCTGTATTTGCCCTCCTCCCCCTCGCTCTGCAGGTGGTCTACTTTCAGCCCCAAATTCGTGTCAGACTCAACATTGTTTTCGCCTCTGGCCCGACTGAGCGCTGTTGTTTAAGCTGCTTACACACCAGACGGCCAACCGTCTGGTTAAATGTCAGTTGGACTGATCGGTCCTCGAGTTTGTCAAAAAAATGCCTCGGAACACACCAAAGCGACGAGACAATACGTCTCCATAACAGCACTAATAAGCGCTAATCTGTATTGTCACCCAAAAATTTAAACCGGCAGCTGATTGGACGAACACGTCACGTGGATCTGGTTTCTCCGGAAATTCAAAGCCAGGCTGTCATAGCGGCTTGTTTTTCAGAAACGTGTTTCTGAAAACATTTTAAGAGAGAAATAGGCCGTGCCGTTGCTGAATCTGTCTTCATTTCAGATCAACAAAGGTCAGTTTAACAGATTTTCGTCAGATTTTGAGAGATAGTCACGCTCATTCCGCTCCCTGTTTCCGGGTTAGCTCTCTACCAATCAGATGGGTCATTTGAGTCCGACTCCCGGCAGTGCCTGCCCCGCCGATTAAACATGTCTAATCGGCCAAAATGAAGGACGACGGCCCCTGGGACAGACGACAGCACGGAACACACCGAACAGACTCGAGTCGCTGACCTCGCCAGACTGTCCAACGGCCGATTATCGGCTCTGTGTGTCCGGGCCTTAACAAAACATGGCGACTGAGTTAGAGATGGAGAAGTAGGGGAGGTCGGGAAGGTGACCACGGCGCTGCATGGCTCCTTTTAACTTGTTAAAGCTCCTTTTGACTTTTAATGTATACAGAATTACTGATGCTACGTGAGGACAGAGTGGTGAGAAGTTTCTCTCCCTTTGTCATCAGTAAGCGCCGAGTCATCGGTCAGCGCTCACAGTCTGCACTCCCACTGACTTCTTGACCTACTTACTCCCTTTGCACTTCCCTTGCACATCTTTTCTGCTCCTTGACCCCTTTTCTAAATTTCTGTCTCTCTCTCTCTCTCTCTCTTTTTCTGTCTCTCTCTCTCTCTCTCTCTCTCT
Source organism: Zingel zingel (assembly GCA_023566125.1). Lineage (NCBI taxonomy): Eukaryota > Metazoa > Chordata > Actinopteri > Perciformes > Percidae > Zingel > Zingel zingel. The sequence continues at coordinate 25,272,825 of CM042320.1, forward strand.
CTCTCTCTCTCTCTCTCTCTCTCTTTCTTTTGTTGGCATGGGAAACAGAAGTAAACATATGAAAACAAAAGTTATTAAGCAATATGAATCTAATGAAAATTTAAAGACAGGAAAATGTATAATGTTACATTTTCTATAGATATTCTAAATATGATATATATGAACAGATATTTAAAGCGCTATTAGAAATAAATAACTATAAATTAAACAAAGTATCTTTTAGGGATGTATTTGTGTGTGTGTGTGTGTGTGTGTGTGTGTGTGTGTGTGTGTGTGTGTATGTGTGTGTGTGTGTGTGAGTGTAATAATACATACACATACACACACACTGTCTCTCTCTCTTCTCATCTCTTTCTCTCCATTTACATTTTTCAATTTCAATTTGCTTTATTGGCATGACAAAACATACATTTAATTTTCTCTGGCTTTTTTCCCACTCCGTCCTGTTCGCTTCTCCTCTCTACTTCTGTGTTTCTGATCGGGGGACTGGCGGGGCAATGTGCTATTTGTTGATTGGGAGTCATTTTACATGGAACAATAAACTGCTAATTTTCTTTAATGTTTGTCTCCTTTCATCCCTCGCTTTCCTGCTGTATGATTGTGCGTCACAGTCGAGTGGTTTAGTGACTGGCAGTGAATACTAAAAGCCTCAGTCGTTCTGCTGCAGCAGCAAAACACCACTTATTTTAGTTTTTAGTCCTTTCTTACTGTTTTTCTTTATTCCACATGCATTAGAGTGTATGCTCATTTCATTATGTTTTTCTAAATGAGATGGATAATCAGCTTAGTAATAAAGAGAGAAAGGAAGAATACCAAAAACTGCAGTGGGACAGACAACAACAGCAGCCACCTCCACCCGTCAAAGCAGCTCCGCTGGCCCCGCCCACCTCCCTCCGCAGGATGGGGATGTTTTTCTGACCTACATTTCACGGATGCCTCTTACACAATCTTCACATCTTTTCATTTGCCACCTCATTTCCTTCTCTTTTTTATATTTCTGTCGCCACTCATCACACTAATGGTGTGAGAGTGAGTGAGTGTGTGTGTGTGTGTGTGTGTGTGTGTGTGTGTGTGTGTGTGTGTGTGTGTGTGTGTGTGTGTGTGTGTGTGTGTGTGCGTGCCTGCAGAGTGCAGGTGGAAAGGAATGAAGCGACATAGAGGCCAATTATCACATCTGATGTGCAGAAACACCTTGCCGAAAAGCCTGAAACGTCTGTCAAGCAACATGCACAGAAACACGCATGCCTGCACGCACACACGCACACAGACAAGGACGCATGTGTGCACGTGCACAGACACACACACAGACACACAGACAGACAGACAGACAGACAGATATAAACGCATGCAACCACGCACGCACACACACACACACACACACACACACACACACACACACACACACACACACACACACACACACATTTTTGTTGGATACTCACGGTTCAGTCCCACATCGTGGTAGGTGAGGATTGCGGGCTTGTTTCCTTTGGGTGCCCCACGGATCACCACGTGCAGCATCCCATAAGGGGTCTCAATATCATGTTCCTGTGAAACACACAAACACACTCTCACTCACCTGATGTTCACACACAGTCAGCTGCTTCAGTGAGAACATTTGTAGCTTTTTTTTTTTTTATATCTCCAAGTGAGGAACTTTATTTCTTCTATGCAAAACCTTCCTGCACTCTAATCCTTAGAATAAATTACAACAAACAATTGCAATGAGAGGGGTTTGATCTCATCAATATATAACACATATATATATATATATATATATATATATATATATATATATATATATATATATATATATATATATATATATATATATATATAAATATGGCTTGCATCTGGCTCTAAAGACACATTGATAGTTAAACTTGAGACATGGAGGGCGGACTTTGAAGAGGACATTTCAGAAAACGATTGGAAGAAAACTTGTGACACATCTCAGAAACAAACAGCAAACTGGGATTTAAAGCTACTCCAATATTGGCTGATGCAGACATACACAACTCCAGTTAAATTGAATAAATAGAACCCTAACATACCTGAACTTTGTTTAAAAATGCAATGAGGCTAAAGGAACATTATGCACTGAGTCTGGGAGTGTGACAAAATTAAAACATTCTGGAGGGAGGGGATCAATAAAACTATGTGCATCTTGTCAGTGAACAGTCCGCTTGACCCTAAGATGATTTTGCTGCACCTGTATCCAACAAATCGGAATCTGAAACCCCAAGAATACAAATGTATTGATGTTGCTATACTACAGGCAAAAATGACTATAGCTCTCACCTGGAAGATCATGGGATTGTTGAAAATTGTATTTGCAATGAAAAATTAATAAAAGAAAGTAAGAACATATTTGCACGTGAATCCTCTCAGGGAAACAGTCGTAAGGAGGAGATCCATCTGTGCATTTTAAGAAACTCATTATTCAACCTGATTTTTATTGAATTTCAGTCAAATTAATTCACTATTAATAGCCAATCTATGCAGGATTGTTCCTCATTAATCTTCAGTGTTACGGCTTCCACATCAGTATGACAGAGAGGCAGCGTCTCGGTTCCACGGAAAGAAGGTCAGTAATTACTGTGAGCTATAGCCAAGCACAGTGAATCCTAAAAGTAAATTAGTGGATGTAGATTGATGCCATGCTCTACAATAATTGAGCAGTAAATGGCTATAAAGACTGTAGACTGTAACATCTCTATGGTAAAAAGAGGGAAAACAAAAATTAAATATAAAAATGTTTGCTTGTTGCGCATCCAAACCTCTCTTGTTATGACCCACATTTTGTCAGCAGCCGCTGACTCAAAATGGAGGTAGGAGAAATGTGTTACCATGTAAACACACACACACACACACACACACACACACACACACACACACAGCGACGTGGTGTTTTGGGGCGATAAAATGCACGGAAGCCTTTATTGATGATGCTGACACGCCTGTCTATGTACTCCAATTTAAACTCTACAAACAGAGATCCAATACAGAAGTATTGTTTTTCCTTTAGCATGTTTTTACAACTTAAATCTAAACTATTCAGACACGGACAAACAGTTGACTGAAAATCCTCTGTCAAACTCCTGCTGTCAATCTAGAGCATCTCTCACTGAAACATAATACGCAATGACTATGGAGTGATTTCTCACAGTACAGAAACAAACTGCACGTATGGATGCAGCCAATTGACATACATCTGCACAACATCCCCCCCAGCAGCAGATAGTCATGCAGCCAGCAGTTATGAGTTAATCCAGCCAGATTATCTCTGTATTATTCCAGCCTCAACATCAGTGTTATCTGCAATCAGCATTCTAATTTGAGACTACTGCATCAGGGGCTTTGTTCACAGTCTGTTTGCAGTGGATTCTGGTAAATATGACATTGGAGACATTACACAAACACATGAGCTCCTATTGACCTTCAGACATCCAGGAGGAAAACATAGAGAGGAATTTATAATAGCTCTCAGTGGAAGTGGCAATCACGCTTTCAAAATAAGCTTTTTTTGATGCTGCACAGCGCATACACACACACACGCACGCACGCACACACACACACACACACACACACACACACACACACATATAGTGCGTGTCACTATCTTTGTGGGGACCCATCATTGACATAATGCATTCCCTAGCCCCTTATCCTAACCTTAACCATCACAACTAAATGCATAACCTTAACCCTTACCCTCACCCTAACCATAACCTAATTCTAACCCTAATCCTAAAACCAAGTCTTAACCCTCAAACAGCCCTTTAACCTTGTGAGGTCCAGCATTTTGGCCCCACAAAGCTGTCCGGACCCCACAAGTATACTGTATTCCCGGTTTATGGACCCCACAAATATAGTTAAACACACACACACACACACACACACACACACACACACACACCCTTTACTCATCTGTTTCAAGGTTGCCAAAATGGATGATACTGCAGAAGGATTAACACTTCCTCCACACACCTATGCACATACACACACTCACACACACACACACACACACACACACACACACACACACACACACACACACACACACATACACCCATCATCTGTGTACACGTTTAGCGAGCTTAAGTGTGTCAGTGGGCCAGAGTCAAAAAATGACCCATCATGACGCTGCAGTTTTTTTTCTTCTCAATACAGAATATTAATACAGAACATATTCCATATAGCTATGTAACACAGCTCACTGTAAAAAACAAAACAGTTTTTTAGTGTAAAGGCCGTTGATTTCCAGCAAAATATATAAAATTAAATATTTAAAGGACAACATAAGCAGCTCAAAGCCCATCATCAGACAGTTTGTAAAGACCCAGACATTCATTCTGACATTGCTTTATCACACCAGATCCAAAACACAGTGTGAATATATATATATATATATATATATATATATATATATATATATATATATATATATATATATATATATATATATATATATACATGTATACATCTTTCCCTCACACTACTCTGCCACTCACCCCATCCCAGCACTCAGGCATGGCTCCACAGTAACTGCACTCTCAGTCGAGAAAGAAGAGGAGGGTGCAGAGGGTGGGGGGATGGGTGGATGAGCAGCCAGGCCTCTCCTGTTTTAAGGGACTAGGTCCTGGTGAGCCCTTGCTGCACGATGGAGAGTCGGATGCTAGATGCTGCAGACTGCTGCAGTGTCTTTGTCTGCTGGGCAATACTCCCACCCCAGACTCTTAAGCCTTGGAGCTGCCCCCCTCCCCCTCTCCCAATCCTTTTCCTCACACTCTATAGGCGCCTGAGACAGGGTGTGGGGGGAGGCTGGAGATGATTCACTCTGAACGCTGCCTCCCCTGCACAGGATTGGTCAGTTGTCTCATCAGTCTAGTCTGCACTCACTCTCTCTCTCTCTCTCTCTCTCTCTCTCTCTCTCTCTCTCTCTCTCTCTCTCTCTCTCTCTCTCTCTCTCCCTCTCTCATCAGCACCACTGCTCTTGTTTGGATCTATTCCTGCTTCACTGTCTTTCTGTTTTCCTCAGCGACCGTGTTTTTGTTCCAGCCTTTTGGCACAAAAAAAAACAAAGCAGCCGCTGTTCGTGAATTAGCCGTAATGAGGCCACATCTTTTGATGGAAAATATTAGGAGACCTCTACTGTAGGACGGCAGTTAGTCTGGACATGACGTGTTATGCAGCAGTCAACAACAATTAGAGGAGAATCATCACGCGTTGATTATTGCAACAGCCTCTTCACTTTGTCTTAAAATCTATTGAGGCTGTTTAGGATTTAGACTTTTCATCAGAACTAACAGATAATAAACTAATAAAATATATAGTCTGACCAATAGTCACTTCTATAATTACAATTTGGCACATCTAAACAAAATCAACAATTTCCAGTCATACGCCTTAAGACCTTTGCTAATGTTAGCAATTAATTGCGGTTAAACAAAGAAACCGCCATTATGTAAAAAAAATAAAAATAAAAAGACGATTATGTAGTAACTGTTACAGGCCTAGCTATACATACAGCATCTGGGGAGCAACTTGGGGTTCAGTGTCTTGTTCAGGGACACTTTGACATGTGGCCAGAGGAGCCTGGGAAGCAAACCTAAAAACTTGTGGCTGAGGGGCGACCACTGTACCTCTGAGCCGTGGTAGGATACAGTGGGGTGCAGTGAGTTTTGAAGTTGTGTCCACCTACAGCCGCCTCACTTGCACTGTTAGATCAGGAAGCAGAGAATGAATGGATACATTGGCTGCATATCATGGCCCTGATTTGATAGCTCCTCGACTCCTCTGTCCTCGGCTGAACCGTAAGTTGTTATGTCCCTCTTCAATAAAGGCAACTCAAGCATTTCTGTTGTCTAAAACAGTTCTCATATGTCTTGGGAGTCAAACAGTGAAAAAAATAACATTGTAACTTATACAGTGGACAAAATATCTACATTTCTTCAAAAAAAGTCCAGATGCTTTTGCTCTCATGACATTCACTTATGCCAATACTCAAAATAGTAATGCCATATTTATTGATATCACACACAGAAATGCCACACAAGCATTTATGTTGTCTAAAACAGTTCTCCTATGTCTTGGGAGTCATCATTATAATGAACATTATAAGTTATATAGTGGACAAACTTTATTTCTTCAAAAAAGGCCCAGACTTATGCCAAACCACAAAACAGTAATGCCATGTTCATGTTGCAAATTGTATGTTTTGTGTGTTGTGTTAAAAATAAATAGTCTGCTAACTATATATTGCAAATATCAAGTTGTCAACGAGGTAATGCTTTTGGTAAAATGACAAATTTTACAGTTTAGCTAAACACACATGAATGTCTTACAAAAAACTTTTTTTCTTTTGGAATTCTTCAGGATTTGCTTGAAGAATGAATTCTATAAAGGAGCTATATCTCACTGGCAGCAAGCACGAAGAAACAACACAGCTCTTTAAATGCAGCGATCATTTTTGAGAGCTTGAAGTGTCAGGTTTAAGTGTGAAAGAGAGGTGTTTCATGAGAAAACGTCTCATTAGTCCCGCAGCACGTGTCAGACTAAAGTAAACCAGCAGAGTTGTTAAATGTGTGAAGCTCAACTTCTTTGTTGTTTTGAAGCTCAACTTCTTAAAAAAAAAAGGACATCTCAAATGGCTGGCGTAACAGTTTATGCAAGTTGATGAATTGGAGATAGCTCTGCTCGAGTTTGCTAAGTCAAGTTTAAAACTCTTGTAAAACCTGCCAGGGCAGCCACCACAATGCTGAAAATAGTATAATGAATATGTTAACCATTCGACCATAGAAACACATTCTCACTCCCATCGCGTCAAAAAGCGAGGCCTGGTCCGGTGGATTTGGATATTTTGTTATTGACGCAAAAAGTCTCCTTTAGAGTCATATTTGGACGTGCTTGGTCGGGACTCTTGGTGTCACTTTTTGACACTCTGGGTACGTTTAACTGACATGCAGCACAAGAACTGGATAGTAAGGCCTCCTGCACACTGGCTGCGTGGCATGGCGTTTCTGTTGCGTGTCATCTGCGTGGCGGCTGCGTGGATTTTGTACGCCAGAAATGTGTCTGACGCAGCGCTGCTGCTGCTAGCCGTGTCTGTACACATGTATGTTTCCCATAAACATAAACATAAATATATACTGATCTGATTACAGCATAGACAACGTCGGCAGTATTGACGGCAGAATAGGCTACAGAATATTTCGTTCTGTATTGACAGTTGCAATATTTGAAAATCGATAATTATTATTATTTTTTTTTAAATTACATTTATATCTGCATTTATGTCAAAACCTACATACTTTAAAACATCAAAATGTCATTTATTAAATGTATTTGTGTCAAAATGACATATAAACATCTTTTCATATTCTATTTTGCCTGGAAATGCTTCCAACACGCTTGCGTGTAGTATGAAAAATAGACGTCGCCACACAGTGTGACACGCCACACAGCTGACATGCTCACGCTACACCGGCAGTTTGTAGGAGCCCTTGGGCATCGTTGTAGTACTCAAGATCGGTCTTTGTCTCAAGACCAGTCTTAAAGGTCTTTATCTCGTCTCGGAATCAACCTCATTTTTTCTCGTTCTTGTCTCGGTCTCAGTTAAAGATCACAACTGACATTTTTGTCAACTCACATGGCAATGGCTTGAATGTAAGGCACGTTCATTAATATAAAAAAAGTTACGCACTAAAGCTTTAATTGAGAAAATTATTTGGCAGATTAAATCGATAATGAAATTAATCGTTCGTCGCAGCCTTATCTTCAACCTTCCTCTTTCTCTTTTCTCTGGTGACTCAGGCCGCGTTTGCTGTTTACCATAGTAAGCAAGCACCAAGAGATAGCAAACAAAGAAAGATGAGATGCACTTATAAGAAAAGGAGAGATCAGAGACAGAGGAAGGCTTAATCTCAACATGACAGCAGCATACACACATTATCATACCTTCCAATCCCCCGCCGGCATCAGCTGTTCACAGCTTTCCTGCAGTGAGAGACAAGCAGAGAGAGAAAAGACAGAGAGAACCAAATTAAAAGTGGTAGGAGATAAGTGATCTGGACTTACACACACACACACACACACACACACACACACACACACACACACACACACACACACACACACACACACTAAAGTGTGCATCCACTGTTGGAACTGAAGACTTACAGAAGAGCAACACGAGCTGTGCACTGTAGGTCCAAACCACAGACACAGAAAACACAGTTTCCCAAAAGCACCTTACAGTGTCGTGTTCAATCATGTTCAACTGTCTCTGAACATTAACAGAAATGTTGGTTATAAATTCAATTTAGCATTATTTTCCCCCTTTATATGCACAAAAAGCCATTATTTTTGTAGTAGTAGTAGTATTTTCTGTAGGCATTTGGACTAATTCAAAGGTACTCCAGCAATTTAGTAATGCACTGCATCGGGTCGGGCTACTAACAAAAGACATATTTGAAACCGAATGGTCAGAAAGGATGCAACAGAAGTAAAGTCTAAGTTAGTCCCTGTAATGGTTCAAATTCGAATACTGAATCCTACGTTTCCCATAATGCAGCAAGTCAGTGGCTTTCATTAGGCTCTGGTAAACAGCCATGTCTTTAAAATATCACATCACTAGTTTGTAACAAACTCTCTGTTAAAAGGTTTATGTTGTCTCCAAGCCCAAGCTGAGATAACCCTGATGACATATAATGACATCATCAGGGTTGTTTTGTAGGACTTTGAAATGCTGACTTTGAAGCGCCACAGAAGACATGATTCAACTGTTTTCAAAGTATTAGTAGTATTCTCTCTGTGGCTAGCAAACTGATATTGGTGGGTAAAATTGGTGGAGTGCCCCTTTAAAAGCAGTGTTTTAAAGAGTAACTTTGGTATTTTTCAACCTGGATTTCCCCATGTTTCTGTGTCTAAGTGACTGATGGGAGCAACATGTTTTGATATTGGGCCAGAATTAAGCAAGATTGCTGCAGCCAACAGCGGCGAAACAAGCTGCAATGTAACGTTAATGGGCACCTTTAATTTCCGTCCACTAAAAGTGCTTGTTTTCCCACTGACAGGCTCAGGGTGTTACTGTAAGTGTCTGACAAGTGTATTTTAGTTAAAAAGTAAAATATACGCTATACCTACCAGATTACATTCAGATAAACAGTAATTTTATTATCCCAAATTACACATCAAAAGCCATCTTGTTTCGTCTTTCCACTGTTCCAACAATCACCACTCTGGTTTGGTTGAAATAAAACCTGAATTCTCCAATTTACATGTGGAAATATACTGGCTCTCTGGCTCTCTGCACGCTAATTGCACTGATTATTTACATGGTTTCTGGTGGGTTTGGTGATGCTGATTTCGGGGCTGTTTCATGTTAAACTAAAAGGATCTTACTCTTTAACTAAAAGGTCTATCTCTGTAGGGATCCTTTCCATAATGTTGTCAGACACTTAGAATAATAATCTGAGCCTGTCAGCGGGAACAACAGAACTTTTTGTGGACATAAATTGATGGTGAACATTCGCCCTCAAGGATTACATTGCAGCACGGTTCGTAGCTGCCGGTTACAAAGTTCTCGATCAATAATGGACCAATTTCAAAGATTTCAGGTCACTTAGACACAATTGCTTTGGAAAATATGGTGATACAGGTTAGAAGAAAATACCAAAATTACCCTTTAACACATCTATTTGCCTTTGGTTAGTGCCAAATACAGTCATTATTCCAGTGTTATCTCATTCTAGAGAGACAGTAAAGATAATTACTTAAGTGCATGTGGGACACTGGGGACAAATCAGCAGTAAAAAGTGAGAGTTAGATAGTATTTTTTTTTAAATACAGGATGAGAGAGAGAGCAAAGCAACCAGATTCCATACCAGTCATCTACGTCTGTATAAAAAGACGAGTTGGGGAAGACGATCTGGACGTAAAAAATGTAATTTTTTGCCATCCGGCCACAGTAAGTCAGAATCCCTGCGAGCCAGTCTGACTCCCTGACTGCCAAAATAGATGTTTTTTTTCAGAGACACTGATTGATGACAAGCTGGCATAAGTCAAAGTGATAGCTATGCCAACGTCAGACAAAGCTTTCCAGTGTTGGAACCCTCAGAATATCATGTCAGCCAATATATTTTTTGGGGTCTTAGAGAAAATACAAAATATGCTTTTCTCTTGCAGTGCGTACTTGTTTTAGGAATCTGGTCTTGACTCTTCATTTAAGAAGAGATGCATTGACATAAAACAGGTTTCCCATCCATGATTAAATGTAACTTATGTGCTGGAAAATGACGGAACGACTTTCAAACTCATTTTGGTAACACTTTATAATAATGGTACATGAATTATAATTTACGTGTGCCTCCCCACCGTTGCGCCATGGGTATCGCTTTTGTATGCTGGGCGGGTCGTTGGGGGCGACTCATGCCGGGAGGCTTGGACCCCGACCCCTTGTGCATTACTGATAGTGCTACATTAATTAATGCATGTCCCTTTATTAAAAAGTGTTACCCTCATTTCGTATATGGTTTCTGTCATTTCTCAACACAACAGTGAACGCTCACTGATCCTAACCTGTGTTATTTCAGCACATGCCATTTCATGGGTAACTACTGTTTTTTTCAACCCTATGTTTTTGTGTCTAAGTGACTGATGGGAACAGCAATCTTTGACATTGGTCCAGTATTAAGAGAGATCGCTGCAGTCGGCAGCGGAGAAACAAGCTACAATGTAAGTTAATAGGACAATTGCCCAGCTTCTATTTACCTTCACAAAAGTTCTTGTTTTGCCACTGTCAGACTCAGATTAATATTGAATACTGACAACATTATAGAAAGATTCCCTACAGAGATAGACCTTTAAAACCTCCTTAAGACCTTTCTGTTTAACCAGAAACAGATCTGAGGTCGCTAGCACTAAACCCACTAGATTCCATAAAAAAAAACAATACTTTTAGCGTGTATAAAGCCAACATATTTTCTCATATTGTGTATTTCAATCAAAACTAGTGTTGTGATGGTTGGAAAAGTGGAAAGACAACACAAAATGGCTTTTCATAGTTTTATTTTATTTTTTATTGTCAACTTTGAATGAAGTGTATTTTACGATGCTAAAATTACTGTTTATTTACATGGAGTCTGGTGGGTTATGCAAATGCAATTTATGTTAAAAAAATAGGATCTTACTCTTTAACAGAAAGGTCGACCTCTTTAGATATCCTTTCTATAATGTTGTCAGACACTTAGAATATTAATCTAAGCCTGTCAGCGGCAAAATGAGCACTTTTGTAAAGGTAAATACAAGCTGGATAATTGTCCTATTAACTTACATTGTAGCTTGTTTCACCGCTGCCGACTGCAGCGATCTCTCTTAATACTGGACCAATCTCAAAGATTGTTCTTCCCATCATTCACGTAGACACAAAAACATGAGAAAATCAGGTTGAAAAAAATGGGTAATTACCCTTCAAGAGCTAATTCCTGCTCTGCTGCCTTTGTAAAAGGTTAGCGCAGAGCAGGAACATCTGGAAATTGATGACAATTAAAATAAAGGACATGCACATGAGGTTAGACACCACCAGGCAGAACTGTCAGACAGATGGTTGTCACACAGCTTCCTTTGTGAAACATGCACAAAGACAATATTATTTGTGATATTATTGCTGAAAGAAAGTATGACAGGATTAAAGATGGATACTGTACAGAAATAGTGGTGGATTAAGAAGGGGGAAAAGAGTGAAGACAGTCACATTTGAAGTGATTAGCAGTGATGACTGTAAAAAGAAAGGACAGGAGTGGCACTCCACCGAGTGAACAAAGTCAGATCAGGGACACACCTAAAGAGAGAGAAAACAACAGGACCTGAAGCTGCCCTATAGGAAGAATATCATATGTCAAATAATATTGAATGAGCCATAGGGCTGGGCGTTATATGGAGAAAATCAAATATCACAATGTTTTCGACAAAATACATTGATTTAGATATTGCGGTGATATTGTTGGGTTGACTATCGGTGCTTTCACGAAATATTTCCACAATGAGATCTTAGATAAATAATCATCATTAAGGGGAGAAACTAGGGTGGCGGGAAAAAAAATCAATACAGCATAGTATCGCCATATTATCTGTGGCAATACTGTATCGATACACAGACGCAGTATGGATCTATTATTATATATGTGTTGGTCAGTTTGTCTGCTTGACAATCCCATTTTGCAGCAATACAACGGAAGTGAGATGAACAAACAGAGAAATGTATCTTTTTAGATAAAACAGATGTTGATTAAGTTTCCTTTTGGGGACATACTGTAATTTGAAATTGGGAAAATGTTGAAGTTGGAAAAAAGGTAATAAATTGCAATATATCGCAGAATATTGCAAAGTGTTTAAAATCGCAATAATATCGTATCGTATTTTGAGTTTCGGGGCTGTTTTGCTTCCATAGAATTGTCTTTGTTCATGACAAAGATATCCCAAATTCCCTGTGTGAAAACCTTTGACTCTAATATGTCAACAAAATGAAACAAGAATTTTGATTTTAGTGTCTGGACATGTATGCAAGATAATGCCTCATTTGCATATTTAAACATATAATTTCAGAGAACCTGTAATACAAAAAATATTTGTCTTAATATCAGTAATCAATTGGAGTAGTTTCATGGTGATATGTATTAGTTCATTTGTTTTCCCTATTCACCTTGGGTGTCTCCCCTTCACGTTGATATAATGTTTAAGTGGGTAAAGGCAAATAATAGAACAGCTGGTAAGTTCAGAAAATGACATCACTTCACTGTAATGCAGCCTGTAAAACCATTAAAAGACATGAACACAAAAATTAACTAATAGATATCACCGTGAGACTTCCCCAGTTGATTACTGACATTAAGACAAATATCTTTTGTATTACAAGTATTCTGATATGTTATGTTTAAATATGAAAATTACGCATTATCTTGTTAAATATGTGCTAGTTTGCATACATTTCCAGACACAGAAATCTGAACATTGGATACAGCCAAGTTCAAAATTCTTGTTTCATTTTGTTGACATAATAGAGTCAAAGGGTTTAACAGAGGGTATTAGGAAAATCTATTTTTATCACTCCATAAATCAGAAGGCCCAGCCCTAATGAGCTGTTAACCTAGCCGATGTGCTACTGCATCGTCACCAGAGTGGCAGAAATCCAATACAAGTGATCTCAACAGAAAATGTGCTACTGACAGGGCAACTTCAGTCCCTGTGGACGTCATGCAAATGGATCATTGTGTTCAGTAGGGAATAAAAATGAGAGTTGACTGTATGGTGGTCGGACCAGCAGGTGGCAATCTTCTCTTTCTTATAAACCCCCCGCCCTCGCCCTGTGATGCTGCATGTAGAGGCAGCCGCTGAGCTCAGTGAGAGGGGAGAGCACTGTGGACCTGCAATGTGTACTGGCTGAAATGTGTGGCTTGTATGTTTTTTAGAAAAATGTGTTCAAAATCAAAGCCACTTTACTGCCCTACAAAGGCAAAAGACCTTAACTCGTGAGACTTTAAAGTTATTTAGTTGTCCTGCCAAATGAATTATAGGTAGGACACTTGTTTTGTTAAAATGTGGAACAGTTCACCCTTAAGTTGAACTGTATCTGTTTTTCCTTCCTGCTTTACTATAACTGCTCAGCTGCTTCCAGTTCATTTCTCCGAGCTGTGTGTCCATGTGTTTGTGTTTGATTCAGTGTGCTGGCAGTCAGGATGTCTCTGCTGGTTCTGGTAGTTACCGGGAGGACCCCGCTGGTCCGACGGCGGGTCTGGCGGAGCCAGTGCCGTGCCATGACATGCCAGCGGTGAGTAGGACGGCTGGGGGGAGGAGGGGGGTTAAGGGGCGCGGGGCTGGCGGGGCGCGGTAACCCCCCTGATGCCTCCCCTCCTTTATCCTGCTGTGTGGCGAAAACAACAAACACAAGGTGGTTATTGGGTAACAACCAGGGAAATCAACAATGATTATCATTCATCATTAATTTTCTGATGCAATGTTTATGGAGGTCTTCAGGGATGCACACAGTGAGCCTCAAAGCCAGGGGTGTCAAACTTAAGGCCCGCGGGCCACATCTAGCCCCACGCAGATTTTGACCCGGTCTGCATATCAATTTAGGGTCACAATCAGTTTTGGTCCACCAAATTTTTTGCCACTTTTTCTGAAGTTTTTGTCACTTATTCCCACATTTATGGCGCTCTCTGCGAAGTTTTTGCTACTTTTTCCGCTGTTTTTGTCACTTTTTTCAACATTCTTTTCGCTTTTTTCTATGACGACTACCAAACTTCTTTGCTGACTTTTTTGGAGCTTTATGTCGACCAAACTGTAAGTGAGAAGAAAGATATTTGACTTTTTCGTTGAGATTAAAAAATGTCAATACATTTTACATGTCCCGCCCTTCAGATCTGATTCTCTTTTCCAGTGTGGCCCTCTGGGAAGTTGAGTTTGACACCCCTGCTCAAAGCCTTTACGGCTCACACTTCTAGCATCCCTTTCTGTTCCAGCATCATCAGGAAAGTCAAGCTGCAGACTTGTTGCCTTTGGTAGGAACTGGTTGCGGGCGAAGACCTGCTGGATGAAACTGTGCATATGCAACTCTAAACCAGGAATATACTGCATTCAAGTCACATGGGAAACACTGTAAATATAAGCATCAGAGTAGAAAAAGGCTGCAGCTGGGATGTTTCTTTCAGGGCCGTAGCGCAGGAGCTTAGACATGCTGAGGCAACACATTCTCTCTCCCACAGTCACAGAAATATCTGTGTATCAACAGTATCACTGTATGTTGTAACAGAAATTGTCCATAGAATGTGATTCACAGTTGAACTTTTTCCCATTTCCAATTGCATAATTTGTGTTCCAACAACTTTTCGCGGCCACAGAGGTTGGTTTTGGGAGAGTCTGTCGCTGTTTTGGTTGTTTTTTTTCGACCTTTTGACACTTTTTGTAACACTTTTGTAGTTTCTTTCAAATGTATTTTAACTGTAGGTACACACATAATTTCATTTTTTTTTTTATTACGGGTCAAAGTCCAGGTAATGAGCTGCCAGTACCTTTTCTGTTATTTTACAGATTTATTTCTTAGAGTGCATGGCGTCAAAAAGCGACGCCTCGTCAGGTGCCTTTGGCGTTTGTTATTGACGCAAAATGTCTCCTTTAGCGTCAGATTTGGATTCGCTTGATCGGGATCAGGACTTCTCTGTTATCCCTGTATGAACTAAATGCAGCATTAGTCCAAGTTTTACCCATGTTTTGTGCCAGGAAGTAATCACTCAGTAACAACACCAGAACTACAGACTTGAAATGAGCTGGGAGAGAGGAGAGAGGAGAGAGGAGAGAGAGGAGAGAGAGGAGAGAGAGGAGAGAGGAGAGAGAGGAGAGATAGGAGAGAGGAGAGAGAGGAGAGAGGAGAGAGGAGAGAGGAGAGAGAGGAGAGAGGAGAGAGGAGAGAGAGGAGAGAGGAGAGAAGAGGAGAGAGGAGAGAGAGGAGAGAGAGGAGAGAGGAGAGAGAGGAGATAGGAGAGAGGAGAGAGAGGAGAGAGGAGAGAGAGGAGAGAGAGGAGAGAGGAGAGAGGAGAGAGGAGAGAGGAGAGAGAGGAGAGAGGAGAGAGGAGAGAGAGGAGAGAGGAGAGAAGAGGAGAGAGGAGAGAGAGGAGAGAGAGGAGAGAGGAGAGAGAGGAGATAGGAGAGAGGAGAGAGAGGAGAGAGGAGAGAGAGGAGAGAGAGGAGAGAGGAGAGAGGAGAGAGAGGAGAGAGGAGGGAGGAGAGAGGAGAGAGGCGGGAGATAAAACTCAAAGTGTTTCTTTGCTGAAGTCATCTTCGACAGAACGATAAAACGAGCAGCCCGTTGAGTCACGCACTGTGATGGAATGTCCGTTTCATCACATAAGCCTTTGTGAAACTCGACAACAAACTTAATATGTAAATGTAAATGTGCGACAGGCTTTGTAACATAACAGCCTGAATGCAGAATGTTTGCAGTTCTGCAGTTTGTCTTTCCTCCTGTAAGGTGAATTATTGTTCTAATAAAGAGGAATCAGTTCTTAAGGAGCTGGCAGGTTGTGTGCTTGTTTTGTGAGTGGGGGGCAGGCGGGGTTAATATTTTGATTACATCTTTCTCCTTCAGTTATTAAAAGTGGTAGAAGAAGTATTCAGCTATTTTACTAATTATTTACTAGCTATTTTAATAAAAGTACTAATGACACACTGTGCAAATCAGTGGTGGAATGTAACTAAGTACATTTACTCCAGTACTGTACTTCAGTCCAAATGTTGAGGTACTTGTACTTTACTTGAGTCTTTTCTTTTCATGCTACTTTCTACTTCTACTCCACTACATTTCAGAGAGAAATATTGTACTTTTTACTCCACTACATTCATCTGTTACAGCTTTAGTTACTAGTTACTTTACACATTAAGATTTCTGCTCACAAAACACATGTAGTTTATAAAATCTGATGTTTTATTCTAAAGTAAACTAGCCAACAATATAACGGCCTACAAGTCCAGCTGAGATGATTAGACCATTAAACACACAACTGGTTGGATCCTTTACACTTTCTACAATGGGAGGATTCTCCTGCACTGAGTACTTTTACTTTTAATAGTTTGAGTATATTATATGTTAACTTAAGTTACATTTCCAATGCAAGACTTGTACTTGTAACAGAGTATTTCTACAGTGTGGTATGTGAGTACTTCTTCCACCACTGCATGTAAGCAGTGAGTGGTAATGAGGCAGGCCTAATGACCTGTCGCTATCCCAGCTGATCAATAGCGTAATTAGCCATTCATATTGATGCAGAGCATTTTACGACTACTTCTATTAACCATTGTGTTGTCCTCCCGGCTAAAAAAATAATGTTCCCTTGATGTTTTTGTTGCTTTTTTGCCATTTTGTCGCCTTTTTTCTGATGTTTATTCCGATGTTTTTGACGCCTTTTTTTATATTTGTGTTTGACTGATTGTAACTTTTTTCGACATGTTTGTCACTTGTGACTTTTTTGCGCTTCGTTTTTTTTTCCACTGTAAGAAAGCTTTTTTGCACATCTCTTTTGTCGGGCAGGTGTGTAGGATATGATCAAAAGTAGCAGATCAAAAACTTAGAGAAAAAGTCCCGCACACTGACCATTACGCAAGCAATAATTTATTTTGAAAAATACAACGTTTATGAAGATCTGAGACCGAAACGTTGTATTTTTCTACAATTTTTCCACTAACACCAAATTATAAACACTAGTTTTACACATACTACACCTCATTTATATGAAATCATACCTAATTTGTTTGTTTAAAAAGCAGAAATGTGCTAAAATGTTGAATAAAACACCCATAATTCAATGAAAGTAGTGAACTGATCTTTCATTTTACTTGTGAAGAGCGTTGTAAGGAACCATCTGCGTTATTATTGGGCAATTTGGTTGAAAGATACCTATATTTCTAGAAACTTGGGTAACTTGGAAAATGGATCAAATTTGACCCGAGGACATCACGAGGGTTAAGCTTCAGAGTTAATAGACCCTGAGCGACTGTGTCTCCTGGCTGCATGGTTCATTTCTGACACACTGGCCAAGTGAGTCATGGCTAACATGTTTCATCTGATTCCTCCAGCAGAAATGAGACGCATGTCAGGAGCAGAAGAATAGGCCAGTCTTGTTTATGGTTTGTTCAATATGTTGTTTTCACGCTATTCTGGGCAGTAATCACCCCTGCTGCCTGTTTGCTTTCCACTACAATAAAAACAGCATTTGCATAATTGGCAATTTAGTATCGAGCACACTTTATCTACATTTGTTCTTCTCCATTCCAAGGTTATAACAGTTTAGAATTTATTTTTTATTTCATTTTAGTCTAGTTTTAGTGTGTTTGCTATTTTAGTTTCATTTTCTTTATATTTTATTAAGGTTTAGTTTTAGTTTTTATATATTTAGTTTTATCTACTCTGTCAGTTTCCGTTCCTACCCTCACCTATGGTCATGAAGGCTGAGTCATGACCAAAAGAACGAGATCCAGGGTACAAGCAGCCAAAATAGGTTTCCTCAGGAGGGTGGCTGGCATCTCCCTTAGAGATAGGGTGAGAAGCTCAAAACAAAAACAAAAAAATCTGCAGATTACTTTTAAGTCTGGTGACAACCAACACACATCATTAAGCAATGGCTGTTTTAAAAGTTTAAGGAGAAAGGAGTGTTTTTTTCAGGCATAATTCTTGCCTCTTTGTGTCGCTTTTCCATCAAGTTGATCTGACACATCTCCACTATTTCCATAATTTCTGCAACGAGTGGCTCTCAAACATTCAAGAGCCCTGATTCAGCCGCAACCTGTTGCTGAGATAATGGATAGGTGGCCTTTATGTAACCGTCCACTGCCTATTCTCTGTCTTTGTTTTCCTCTTCAGCTCTGCTTCTCTTCATTGATGTCGTATTCATCTACCAACCCTTTTTAGGCTGGCCCAGGTTTGCCATGGACCAGCTCTTAGTAATGCTGCTATAGGTTTAGACTGCCGGGGGACTTCCTTTGACACTCTGAGCTCCCCTCTCCTCCTCTCTCTCCATTTGTGTGCATTCATGTTCCATTAATGTGTGTTACTAACTTAGCTTCTTCCTCGGAGTCCTTATGTTTTCTGGCCTTGGCCTGGTTTTCTTGGATTGTGGTCGCACCTGGATCGTGGTTGCAGCTGCTGCCGTGGTCCTGCTCAACGCCCTGCCCCTGCACTGCTACTACTATTATTTCTAGTCATAGTTATATTATCTTAGTTGTCACTCTAATTGCTACTACCCATCACACCAACTGCTTTAATTAATATGAATCATATTTCTGTATGTCTGTATCTGTGTTTCTGTGTCCCAACCGACAGTGGCAGATGGCCGCCCACCAAAGGGTCTGTCTCAGGTTTCTGCCTCTTTAAAGGAAGTTTTTCCTCGCCACTGTTGCACCAAATGCACTGCATTGCTCATGGGCGGAATTTGAAAATTATAGAGTGTGGTCTAGACCTACTCTGATCCATAAAGTATCTGTAAAGTGTCCTGAGATAACTCCTGTAGTGACTTGACACTATAAATAAAACTGAATTGAATTTTGTTCTCCACCACTCTCTATCAGCTTAAATGAGCTCTCATCTTTTCACAGTCTTGTTTGAGAGTCATGGTTGGATGGAGTTCATTAATTTCCTTTTCCGCTGGTAAACAAGCCCAGTGGCTAATTATGAGCCATCACAGCTAATGAGCACAAACATCTCTGTCTTAATACACCAAGAGTTTCAAAGCGGTTCATCCTGCACACAGTAAACAGCGTGTGAGCGCCTATACAGGAGGGTTAATTGCACAAAGGATGGTTAGTTACACAGAGGACACACACACAGTAAATAAAGCAGGCGGACTGACCATGTCTGAGTCCACTCCTCGCTGCTCCGGCAGCAGGGGCTTCTCCTCGGTGAACTGCTGCTCCTTCATCCCCGCCATCCTGGACAGCAACCTGCAATCACCGTGGCAACACGCACACACATACATCTAGGGTTACACCATTATTTCATTATGTAGAATACTTTCTGTTTGACCAAACATTTGCATGTGCATCACTACCAGTGTGATACATGATGATGGCCGTTGTAATTCAATGGAATGAAAAACAGTCCTTCCTGGGGTAATTTCACAAATCCACATTGTGAAATTATGGAAGGACTCAGATCGCTGATTAAAGGTTGTACTGAACGGAAATAACGTGAGCAGCTGATAGATGAGGAGCTGATTGGAAACAGAGGAGATGGAATCAAGATGGAAATTAGTTTTGCTGCAAACCTGATTCATTGGGAAATCAACACAAAACATAAACCGTTACAGTACATATCAGAATTTAATGACAAGTCAATGAAAAAGTAAAAACAGGACCAGTGATGCTTTAGATTGGAGCTAGAGGTAAATCCTTTCCAAACTGATTTTTTTCTGTGGAGTTTTCATTATGCTACAGTATGTTTGCTCTGTGTGTATCTTTGAGGTCTGATCTTTGAATACATTTCCTTCCTCATACGACGCTTTCTCATGAACGGGTTCGTATGATATCGTACGAAAAACTTGTGCACAGCAATTCGTGTGATATCCTACAAAATTAGGTGACCGCCGTCACATAACAGCTAAGTTTAGCTTTAGTTTAGCTTAGTTAGAGAAAAGGTTACAGGGAGTCGGGTACCATTTTAAGAGCCGTTTCAGTTGAGTTTAGCCGACAAAATGTGAGTGTCATGTGGGGATGACAGCGAAGTTTAGGCACCAAAACAACTAGTTAAGATTTGAAAAATAGATTGTGGTTTGGATTAAAACACTGGTCCCCAGTGGTGGAATGTGTTTAAGTACATTTACTCCAGTACTGTACTTAAGTCCAAATGTGCTCAACACTGGAGAAGGATAAATATAAAAATGTTGATATTTTTATTATATCTTTTTCCTTCAGTTATTAAAAGTGGTAGAAGAAGTATTCAGCTATTTTACTTAAGTAAAAGTACTAATGACACACTGTGCAAATCAGTGGTGGAATGTAACTAAGTACAGTTACTCCAGTACTGTACCTAAGTACAAATGTTGAGGTACTTGTACTTTACTTGAGTCTTTTCTTTTCATGCCACTTTCTACTTCTACTTCGCTACATTTCAGAGAGAAATATTGTTCTTTTTACTCCACTACATTCATCTGTTACAGCTTTAGTTACTAGTTACTTTAGTTACTCCACTACATTCATCTGTTACAGCTTTAGTTACTAGTTACTTTACACATTAAGATTTCTGCACACAAAACACATGTAGTTTATAAGATACAATGTTTTATTATAAATGAAACTAACCAACAATATATAGTCCAGCTGAAATGATTAGACTGATTTTTCTGCATTGAGTTCTTTTACTTTTAATACTTTGAGTACATTTTCCTGATGATACTTTTTTTTTTTTTTAATTACTTCAGTAACATTTTAAATGCTGGACTTTTATTTGTAACTGAGTGTTGTTACAGTGTGGTATTCAAACTTTTACTTGAGTAAAGAATCTGAATACTTCTTCCACCACTGCCTGTCCCCTTAAGTTTACGATCCAACCCATCCACCCTGACCTCCTCCCTATGCAGACCAAAGCGGCCTCTGGCTACATTTACATTGCTACGTTTTGTTTTAAAAACGAATATCTTTAGCTACGTTTCCCCCTCTCATTCCCCCTGCTCTGGCGTCTCCCCCTCTCATTCACCCTGCTCTGGCGTTTCACCCTCTCATTCCCCCTGCTCTGGCGTTTCCCCCTCTCATTCCCCCTGCTCTGGCGTTTCCCCCTCTCATTCCCCCGGCTCTGGCGTTTCCGAGCCCCTACACCGGAGACATTTAGAAACACTTATGACCCATTTTAGTTTGGAATCTGCGGGGTTGTGTTGCAGTCTCAACGGCTGCAAACAGAGACCTTTGGCAACACCAACACTGGCGCCAGTGTTTCACCGCCTTTTCACCCGTCATGATGTCTCGTTCGAGACTAAGCTATTAACATTACCATAGCAACTACCAGCAATGGGCACGTGCATGCCTAGTATGAGAATGTTGATGAGATATGCAGTTTAGGCGTGTTAGTTTAAACGGAGATTAGTTAGATTAGAAGAGCTAAAAGAGCAAAAACCATAACAGCATTTCTTTTCGTAGCTATATGTATAAATGGTTCATGAGAACAGCCTGCCGCGGAATACATTTGCAAACACCATTTTTTGAGCATTTTGAGACCTGCCTTGCTTATATCCTTCGTTCTGCCTTTGTTGGCGCATTGCTGTGTTTCTTGGTGCATAGGTCACTGGAATAATGTGAAACCATTGGCGCAATAGCGTCACCTGGTCACCTGTGCGCAAGCATGCATGTTTGTTCTTGTGCGAGTACATGGGACAAAGAAAACAGGAACTCACTCATAAACCCAATGCTCTAGGACTACTATAAGTCTACGGGGTACCTTTAATTGTGCTGGAATTTGTACATTATGTGTCTGGACTTGCAGTACGGTGAGTAAAAAAGCACAGTTTATGTCATGTGTCTGCAGTCCTGACATGAGTTTAATCCATCTAACAAGGAAGCGATAACGCAAGACAGATACAGATTGTATTTCCTCTGGACACACAAACACCACCTCACTCTCTACTACACTCTAAAAAGCAATCCCTGAGAGAGATTGACCAACCATCTTATTTTTTTCCAAAAGGTTAAAGTACAGTATCTACAAAAAGGCAGCAAACAAAGATATAGATGCTTCCTGACTGATTACTCTGTATAAAGTGGAGCTTTCAAGTGCCTACTGCCCCAAAGATAATAAGAGAAAGAAAGAGGCTGTATTAAGGTCTGATTAAACTGGCCTTTTATGTTTGAGGGCACACACACACACACACACACACACACACACACACACCGGCAGATTGGTTAGATTTACAGTTTTTTTTTTTTACATCGAATAACACTCTCTACAATTTCTCCTCTAATATGAAGTTAGAGAGATGGATGTAACTGATGATGTCACTGACCCAATTCCATCAGGGCTTGCAACACCTTGACAATGGTATCAACCCACATACCACCTCTCTGTCTCTTCCCTTCCGTCTCGTTCCACCCTTTGCTCTCTCTCCATCCTTATTTGCCCTCCATCTCCTCTGCCTGGCAGTGGTTCAGCGAAATCTGTGTTTTTATCCGACACCCTTAAAGAGACAAAGCCCAGATGCCACTTACAGTCATTCCCTGCAGCTGATGAAGTGTGTGTGTGTGTGTGTGTGTGTGTGTGTGTGTGTGTGTGTGTGTGTGTGTGTGTGTGTGTGTGTGTGTGTGTGTGTGTGTGTGTGTGTGTGTGTGTGACCCTAGAGTGTCAGAGACACTACTTAGAATCGAAAATCCACCATATAAGAAATTATGTGGAAATTATCCACATCAGCCCTGGACAGATTTTTAAAGTAAACATTGACGGTTTAGAACCGAGATGCCCCATCTCGGAGTAGTTTCCTGTATCTGTGTCACGTGGGCTCCGCCACGGCCACGCCTCTTTAGGAGACTAGCGGCAGGTCCTGAATGTTTGAGTCCAACGGGAGAAGTGAACGTGAACACAGATTATGAGCGATCCTTTCGCCCCACAGGCAACAAAGTAAATATTGGAGCCATTCTTCAGAAGCCACACAACACAACACAGAGAAGCTAACGTCAGCTAATGTTCATGAACGCCATAACAAAACTAATCTACGTGATGCTAAACATGTCTGTTAGCTGTGTAAACATCTAATGTTAGCAAAATAAAGTGTTAATAAATTATTGAAATATGTTTCATCCATCCACACAACGTTCACTACATGTTCAAACGAGGCCACGCCCCTTTTTGGAGAGTGTGTATATATATCATACCATCGGCGCTGCTTTAAATGCGCTCAATCTTTAGTATAGAGCAGTGTTACTGTGTGGCCTCCCAAGCTTTAATTTGAGGCTTGCATGGCAGAAAATAATACGGTGATATGATCATGCAGTCAATACAGATATTTCATAAACACATTAAAAACAAGCAGGGTTATAACATAACCTTAAGTCATCTTACAAATATATATATATTTTTTTAAATACCCAAAACAGTGGCATTACAAGATAGAAATATAGACTAGAAAAGATATTTAAACTTGCTCTGCCCTTCCATCCATAACACTGACTCCCTACAAAATTGCCAGTTTGGGCAGTCTGTCCAGCTATGCAAAGAATTGCATATGTTCAGGGATGACAGACTGATAAGCAGTCTGTCATCTATTGACAGACTTCTAACAGACATGCTATTTATGACTGGATGTAACGTTTGATACTTTGCAGTAAGAGTCTCTCCTATTGACTTTGTCCTATCAGTGTGGCTCTAATAAAAAAGTAGTGAAGACCATAGCTATTGATGATATTTGAAGTAAAGCTCCACCGCAAAGCTAATATGTGACTACTCTGCACCACTGGCAACAAGACAAAGGGTGTCTTTGTACTGGAAAATGAAATACGTCTGGAAATGACGCAGCTGTGAGACTGAGCCAAAACTGTAAAGTTGTGAGCCGTAAAACCAAAACGATGAGCGGAAAGATGATTAAATGCTTTGTGGAGCTGAGGGTAACTGTAGGCTTGGTAATCATTCTCTGTGGGTTCATCACTATGAGCTCCATATACTGTTTTAACTCTCTGAGGACAAAATACCCACTGGTGAGTCCAAGCGATGTTTGACAACGCTCGTATTCAAAAAGCGATTTTAAAAAAAATTCATTTTAGACATTTTTTTACTATTTTGTTCATATATTACGCTACTTTTGTGAACCCAAGACTTTTGTTAATTCATTTCAAGCACCAAAACAAGTGAGTGTAGGATTGTTTCCACAAGAGAAATTTCAAAAAGCGAATATCACCTTTTCAGCTTTAGGGTCAAATTATCTCTTTGCACATTGCTCTGGAACAATTTTGGGCCTAACTTTACAGAAAGCTGAGTTTGTTCTGAACATTGTGATATGAAACACATGGGGATCAAGTTATATGCAAATACCCTTAAAAGATTAATTTAAAAAGATATGTAAAAATGCCCTTCAACCTCACAGGGTTAATAGTTAGATTGTGTCCTGGCTATGTTTCCAAGACGCAGGAACCATTACTCACTGGTGACGGGGAGCTTAGGCTTATTTCAAACAGTTTTTTAGCAGTTAATGTCATTTATCATTAAGCTGTAGGATATTCACACAAACACATTTTGGGTAACTCTGGGTAAACACATTCTTCTCTACATGAAGGAGTTCCAGAAATATACCAGAAAGGGGGAAAATCCCTCGCAACCGCTAGATAAACATGGAGACAGGCACCCATTCCATTCAAACCTAATGATTTTGTTTTTCTCTTTTGCTCTCTCCCTCCCATTGTGACCAGTTTATTAAGTGGGTGAATGTGACCTTTCTGAGGCCACTGGACCGGAGCCACGAAGGGAACAGAGACCAAACAACACCTTCTCTCTTCTTTCTGCTCCCTTTACTTTATAGCTGCATTTCTGCAGTTTTTCCTCCATCATCATCCTTTATCTTCTTCTTAAAATAACAAATCAGTGACATGTTTATTTGAGCCAATTTATTTCCTATTCTGTATTTCTGATTGACATTAATGCTTTTTACAGTTGCTGTACGAACACCTACGGTTGAGGATTAGGGCCACGTGAAAATTTAGTCTAAAGTCAGAATCTCATTAATCTCAAAATTCTGACTTTAAACTATGTTATGTTAGGAAGCCTGTCGCACATTCACATATTAAGTTTGTTGTCGAGTTTCATAAAGGCTTAGGTCATGAAACGGACCTGGCGATGCAGATTCCCATCACCATAGCAACTTGCTGTGCACAAGGCGAGAGGGGAGAGCGACGCTACTCTGCTCTGCTCACAGTCACATGTTGGATGTCATCGTCGTTCCCACACAAATCAAATCCTTTATATAATGACAATACTTCCAGCTGCTGAAAGTATTCCTCTCTCCGTCATCCTCCGCTTGGCTTTTTTGTCAGGGTTGTGGGTTGCTGTTGTCGTGTTTCCTGTTTTATTCTGTTAACTCTTGCTCTGTGTTTTGATTGATTCCTGTTTCTTTGTTATTTGTGCTGTTTTTCCTCTACTAATCTTGTATGTTTCACTTGATTTATTTCCTGTTATTATTTTGTAGTGTTTGGTTTCATGTGTCTTTGTTTAGTTTTGTTACGTGTTTGAGTCTGTTTTGTCCATAGTTTCACATTGCCAGACCTTCCTCCACGGCGCTGCAGAGGAAGGTCTGGCTAGTCCACACAGCATTCTGGGATGGGAGAAAAACGTGCTCTGGTTTATAGGCATTTCTTTAAACCAATCACAATCGTCATGGGTGGCGTTTAGCACCGGAAAAAGCTGCAGTGCTGCTGCAAAAGCCTCAGGAAGGAACTTGTTTTGGGGGAACATATGTACGTTCAAAAGTAGTTTTAGTCGTGCAACAGAAAAAAGATTGGACAGATAGTCTAGCTAGCTGTCTGGATTTACCCTGCAGAGATCTGAGGTTACACACAACAGTTAACCACAGTCCTCAGAAATCCACCAGAGGTTAGAACGCCAACACAAAGATAGAGGAAGGGGACGGAAATCCAGCCAAAAATAAGGATATACGGCAGAATTTCCGACGGCAACGGAGCAATCCCGGAAGTGGAAGGTCGAAGATATAGACTACCCTGGCCCTGACCTGCCGCACGCTACATTACAACAAGCGAACACGTCACGTCAGGGGCATAGCCGTAATTTCCAAAGTGAGAGAGACAGATTGTTCAGTAGGAGGATTTTTATAGAAAAATATCCTATACCATAAATATCCTACGTCCGGGGGCAAAGCCTTATTTTAAATGGAAGTGCACACTTGCGACTGACATTGGAGACTCCTGACTGTCAGGAAGATCAACTCAATATGCATTAGACAGCCTGTGAATTGTCTTATGCTGGAATCAAAAGTAGAACTGGATGAGTAACGCCAGCAGTCACAGCCCAAACGGCTGAACAGACAAAGAGCGCCACCTACACACATTCCAACGTCATTGACAGATAATCCTAAGAAAATGAACACTGTGCCGCCCACAGACAGCGCAGAAATAAGCACTGAGCATGAAATATTCAAAACAACAAGCATCCTAAAGGATAACCTCATCATTATTTCACTTTGATAAATCCTTGTTTCTACCCTCCTTGGGTTTCTTACATACTCGCTTCCAGGGATTTACAATTTTGACTCTAGGACCAAATGTGTACATCATACTGGATTTTCTCTAAATTTTGCATAACATTGTCTCCCCTAAGGCTTGTATGGTTATTGATCCATCAGCATAAAACTTAATTACACAACTCAGACATTAACATCCCGCTATACAAAATGTATTATGTATTATCTGTCACTGCATACACACACATAGACGATCTTTAGGAAATCTTTCTGGAAAATCAGCTAAACAACAAATCAAACTGCAACAATACTGAATTATTCATCGGGGGGTGGTTTAACGTCGGTTTTTAAAGCTAAAAAAGAGCTTGGAAATTTGTAGCGTATGTATGTATGTATTTTTATGTATGAAAAGAGCTGCCTGCTGCTGCTAGAAAATGGTGCTGATGAGAAGAGACTTTGCGGATGTAAAACCTCAACAATGAGCTAAAAGAAGTTAAAAAGTTGGGTGATAATTCTCTGTGGATTCAAAGATGTAATCATTTGATACATTGTTTACATTAAAAACTATTAATTAGTGCAACATTGCTGGCTTTACAAATTACTCGTACATAGCCACTCGGAGATGGTATGACAATAATTGCAACAAGTCCTTCGAACCATGCAACGACATAGGTCATTTATTCCTGCCCTCTAATGCGACCCACGGGAGCCTTTCATAAATATCACAGGTGTGTTTTACATCTAAACCTAAGTTACGGTTTTAAACATGTTAACGTTGTGAAGCGGTCGCAGTTTGGTTAGGTTAAGGCACAAAAACTACTTGGTTAAGTTAAGAAAAACATGGTTTGGGTTAAAACCCTCTGAGGACGAAAGACGCAAAAAACGTCCAAACGGTGTTTGACAAAACCCCTACTCAAAAGGTGATATTACAAAATTTAATTTAAGACATTTATTCACTATTTTATTCATGTATAAGCTAAGGTTTTGGTAAACTCATTTCAAGCACCGAAACAATTCATACAACACATCATAAGTTAAGGTTTGTTTTCAAAAAGAGATTTGAGGTATTTCAAAAAGACAACATCAACGTTTCAGCTTTAGTGCCAAATTTACACATTGTTCTAGAAAAAATGTGGGTGTCACTATACAGCTGAGTTTGTTCTGAACATTTTGATGTGAAACACATGGGGATCAGTTACATGAAAATTTCCTAAAAAGGTGAATTTAAAATCAGACAGACTTTCTTCCCCATGTGGTGAGGAACACGATGTAGTTCTGTAGAAAAAACATTGAGGTTTGCCGTTTACTTTAATTTCAAAAAGGGACATGAACCCTGGTCTCCTGCATGAAAGTCTGTAAGTTTCTTTGACCCATCCCTCCTTACGCCAAATTTGGCGTTCTTATTGTTCGTCACCTGACTTTTGACTTGCTTTGCTCCCGTCATAATTACTATGGCTGCTAGAGTGTGCCACCACTATAAACGTAAATATGAGTTGTAATTTGCTTAACAAATGTGTTATTTCCACCAACTCTGCTTCTCTTGCATTGGCATTCTCTGCTGTTAAATCGGCTTGTGTCACTCTCTGCGTTCCAAACTCTTTTCGCTGTGCACCTCCTTCTCTGTCTCCCAGCATTTTATCCCTTCTTCTAGCTGTCTTTGGCTAGTTTTCTTTTTCTTCTTGCCACTCACAGCATGTCTCTCTTCTATCCCTCTTGGTCACTGCAAATATTTCACTCAACTCTTCCTCCTTCACAACATCTCATCCTCCCATCTCTGTTTATTCTCGTCTCACCCCGTCTCATCCCTCTCTTGCTCGCCATCTCTATTCACTCTGACGTGCTTATGTCAGACAGCTGGTTGTGAAATCAATTACCGTTGCATTACACTGGCTATATTTGGCCTCATGATGCCATTGCTGCCAGTGGAAAGACACCGGTGCTGTCCTCCTCTGATTTAATACCTTGTCTAGTGCCTAACTTTGCATTGATCCATGGTGAAGTTGTTTCTTTACTGTAACAAGAGATGTTACTCAAACACATGTAGTTTAGGACTTAAATGTGATTGTGTGTCTCCTTGTTGGTCTATGTACACAGTTTGTAAATGGTGGGTGAAGTTGTGAATTTGTGAGCATTTAAATTGGTCAGACTGACTGTTCATCATTTGGTCTGCTGATCACTTTGTACAGCAGCAAGACGGCTCAACAATTCCTGTTTAGATTGGGATGACATTTTGAGCGTTTATAGTCCCCAGAGGATGATTCCTAATCCTTTTGGTGACTCTGTGACTTTTCTGTCTAGCACAACCATCAAGTAAAATTGTTCTCTCAACAAACTCTTTAGTCAAACTCTTTAGTCCCTAATTTCCAGTTGATAAACTCCCTAATAAGGTATCTTAAAGACTCTGGCCAGATTTCTATGGAATTTGGTGTAGTAAAATTATTCCTTAAGGTATTTTTGTGGATTGCTATGAAACTCACTTAGCACAGTCTTTGGGACACACCTTCAGGACAAACTTTACATTTGGATTCCTGCTACTGATAAGAATGTAGGAATAATAATAATAGCAGTACTATAATGTAGGTCTCTCAGTTTGGTAGGTCAGTGTGGTAGGAAGAGATTGTTAGACTATATCAATGACGTTCCACTTTCGGGATTGTTCAGGTCCCGCCGGATGTCACACACCTTCTGCTTTCTTTGTGTTGGCGTTCTAAACCCCTGTGGATTTGTGAGGACTATGGTTAACTGCTCCTCAGATCTCTGCAGGGTAAATCCAGACAGCTAGCTAGACTATCTGTCCAATCTGAGTTTTCTGTTGCACGACTGAAACTACTTTTGAACACACGTTCCACCAAAACAAGTTCCTTCC
Organism: Zingel zingel; assembly: GCA_023566125.1. Taxonomy (NCBI): domain Eukaryota; kingdom Metazoa; phylum Chordata; class Actinopteri; order Perciformes; family Percidae; genus Zingel; species Zingel zingel. The sequence continues at coordinate 25,302,396 of CM042320.1, forward strand.
TGAGACTATTTAGCAGAGTCACAGTGGCTCTGTCTGGGGCTTAGCGCCGGCCAACACGATTGTGATTGGTTTAAAGAAATGCCAATAAACCAGAGCATGTTTTTCTCCCATCCCAGAATGCCGTGTGGACTCGCCAGCGCTGTGGAGGAAGGCAATGCGAGACTAGAAGATTGTAAACCACTGGTGCAACCCACTTTGGAGATGTTAGAAGAGCAACATTAGAAGTAGTGGAGCTGTGCCATGTCAAGATATTCATGAGAGGGTAAATTGTTTCAGCCCATTATCCTTATGATTCCACATTAGGATTTACATCCAGTGCCAATGTTGAGTGCCAATGCAGGAAATGGTGTGCTATATATATAGCGAGGTGGGAAGTAAGGGTGTGGCTGTCGGGATGGTGCATGGGCATCTGGCTTTTACACAGTGAAACAAACTTTGTGTACAGTCATTGACCTGCAATTAACAATCATGTATTTGTATTAAACGTAACCACGATCCTAGCTGTTTGTTTTGGTTGCCTCACCCTAAGCATACATAAACCATAATTGATGTATGTGTAAATATAGAAGGCGAGAATTTTAAAAACCACAAAAAAGATGCATTGTCATTAAGTTGAGCTCATAGGACTTGATGTTACAACCCCTTTGAATAATCGCCACGTTCTTGATGTCTTGAGTGGAGGTTAGGGGTAATCACTTCATTTTGGACATCAGGTGGGCACCCTCCTTCCTTGTTGTTTCATTGATAGGCCCACGACACCTCCGCAGGACTTAACAGCGACGCCTGCCGTCCCAGGTGCGCTCCCCTCTGCTTTTACCCCTCTAGCTGGTCTGTTTGCATTCCAATTGGGGTCCTTTCTTTTCAGCCAAAGCCAGTTGCTACTTCGCTCGGCAGCCTCTGACAGTGATCTGACAGTTTGTCGTAATGCCTGTCCTTGTACTCCTATCCCTTTCAGCAGCCTGGTTGTTGAAGTGGCTACAAAACCTCTGCAACCGACCTCTACTGGGAGCCCCTGGGTTCGCCAGCCCTGTTGTACTGCCTCGGCTGCTATGCTTAAACATTTAAGCCTTTTGCGTTCAAACGCTTCTCCAACTGCAGCGTAACCATGGCACAGTTAGCTACACGATGTACAGGGACTGGCAAGGTTGACCACGAGATCAGATCCGGCCTGAGACTAGTTGTAATGATCTCTAGCGGATGTATTCATTTTTTGCAGACCTGTCCGGTATTGACGTTCTTGAAATGACCTGGAAATGGGGTGGATTGTTTAATTAGTTGTTTTTGACAATTTGGAAACCTGCCACCTGCCTTCTTTATAGCTTTATGCAGACCTGGTAATATGATGCATACCCAGTTAACATTTATATTTTATATATATATATATATATATATATATATATATATATATTCTTCACATTATCATATATATATAACTAATATGTTGGAATATATTTGAACATTATTATATTTTCCGACTTCATTTCACCTCCTCCGTTCAGGAATGTGTATTGTACCTGATGAATGGATCAGTGAGACATGTGGCCATCACAGTGCAGTCTCCACAGTGGAGAGCCTAACTTCAAAGCCTCTTTATCCCTCAACCAACTGTGGTCAGGCAGCCAAAGTGCCAGTGGGTGAGAAGTTATTTACAGGCCTGTTTTCTATGTCCACTCTTTCATTAAGGAACACTGCCAAAAAACAGCCTTTTCTCTCAGAACAAGTGGCTTTTTAGTTTCTAGTTCGGGGAGAAAACTGTCTGCTTTTACAGCAGTTTGTTGAGGAGAACAAAATGGACCTGTCCTCTTTTCTTTTCTCTCGCTCCTTGGCTCAGGGTTGCTATGACAACCAACATTAGTCTGGCTTAGAGTCTGGCTCACCTTCTCCGTATTGCTTTTTTTTTACGTTACACAATATTTTCCCACCATCTTATGAGAGCTTGCACCATAGCATTAATACTATCATTGCATTTGCATTGTCATTGTTTCAACTAATATATTTGGCATTATTGCTCTGCCTTCCCTGACAGCCTCTTTGAATGTTATCTGCCAATTGAACAGCTGTTATTAGTTATGACTATCATAGATATTAGGCGGCAGCAGTGTTGTAGTCGAGTCACCAACTGTCAAGTCCGAGTCAAGTCTTGAGTCTGCATTGTTCGAGTCCAAGTACACGTCACCAAAGAAGAGTCCAAGTCGAATTCAAGTTGAGTCTCTTGTCACCAGTGTTAGAGTCTGATTCCCAGTCCGAGTAACCAAAGGAGAGTCCTAGTTGAATTCAAGTTGAGTCTCAACTCCCAAGTGTTCAAGTCCTAGTGCCAGTCTGAATCACAAAGAAGAGTCCAAATCAAGTTCAAGTTGAGTCTAGAGTCCCCAGTGTTAGAGTCTGAGTCACCAAAGAAAACACAAGACGTTGGGTTAGGATGGGGTTAAAACACAGCGCCTGGGATAGGCGCTACGAGGGGCACGGGCACAAGGGGACTACTGATGTGGGAACCCACTTTAAAACCTCCTTAAAAAAACAGATTTAGTTATTTAAAAAGCCATAAAAAGGGACCCAGATATCAAAAGCAGGTTAAAAGAACCACTGAAGAAAGGACGGTCAGCGGCAGTATACAACTTTAAATAAAAGCTCACCTCCACACCTGCCCTGGCCTCTCTCCTGGAAGGATAAAATAAATGCCCCGGTGTCACAATTAAAAATCCATAAAAGACACACAAGGCAGTGTTTATTAAAAAAAAAAAAACTTACACTGTTAGGGTTGTTCATGTCCCAGTAGTTCCACTTAGAGGGAACCAGTGTTACAACGCAAACCACAAACTTATTTTTTAATCTTAACTAGTCATCTTGGTGCCTAAACTTAACTGTCGCCGCTGCATGACAGTCAACTCACGTCGGCTAAATTTAACTGTAACGACCGCTGTCACAACCATGACTTAAGGTGCGTTACCTGGCTCAGAGTCACCTTTTGTTGGCTAAACTTAACTGTTAAGACTGCTAAACTCAACAGTCAGGTTGCCGTAATTTTAAATATCATATGACTTGTTGTGCCTAACTTTTTGTACAATATCATACAAACCGGTTCATGAGAATGCGTTTAAATGAGTGAAACCATTTGTATGTTATGTATGAGTGATGGAAGGTTCGGAGCCAGTTTTTTTTTGCTCCAATCATCCAATGACAATGGAGCACATTGAGGGGATGCAAGGACAGTAAAGAGGCTCAGAGAGAAATTTCCTGTAATAGGGGGAAATCAATTGCATGTCCATGTGAAGGGGAAGCATCGGATCTGATGTACAATCCCTGAATCAATACCTTGAAACTGGGACAGCAAGAAGAGACACAGGCAGAGAGAAAGAGAGATAGCAAGCAGAAAATAAGACAGAAGGAGAGTAACCTGTGACAGCAACAGGACAGAGTTAGAAGAGAGATTTTCACTGGTTGTGAGTGGTTTGTCCACGGTAAAGGAAAAGAGTAGAGAACCCCTTAATAAAAACACCGAAGTTGACACAGAAAAGTGTCAGATTGAATGTACTTCTTTCCTTTTATTTCTATGTTCAACATACCAGAAAAGCTGCTTGGTCAAAGACTCCTACATGTTGAGTAAAACTGCCAAGGCTCACCTCCCTTCTCTCCACCTCTGTCAGGCTACAAGGTTCCTAGTCTCGCATTGCCAGACCTTCCTCCGGTCTGACTACTCCGCACAGAATTCTGGGATGGGAGAAAAACGTGCTCTGGTCTATTGGCATTTCTTTAAACCAATCACAATCGTCTTGGCCGGCGCTAAGTGCTGTACTGAGCAACAGTGCCTCTGCAAAAAAGCCTTCGGGAAGGAACTTGTTTTGGTGAAACGTGTACGTTCGAAAGTAGTTTTAGTCGTGCAACAGAACACTCAGATTGGACAGATAGTCTAGCTAGCTGTCTGGATTTACCCTGCAGAGATCTGAGGAGCAGTTAACCATAGTCCTCACAAATCCACCGGAGGTTAGAACGCCAACACAAAGAAAGAGGAAGGAGACAGACATCCGGCCGGAAATGAGGGACAGCCGGCTGAACCTCTGGCAGCACCTGAACAATCCTCTAAATGAAACGTCATCAATATATACTACAAGGTTCCTGACTCTGCTGAAGTGTATTAATAATTAACAGATGGCTGCCATACTTCAAAAAGGCTAACAGCCCTCTAAAGGACATGGAAGCTAGCTGTCTCTCTCTCTCTCTCTCTCTCTCTCTCTCTCTCTCTCTCTCTCTCTCTCTCTCTCTCTCTCTCTTTCTCTCTCTCTCTCTCTCTCTCGCTCACTCGCTCACACTCCTCCTCCCCTTCACTGAGAGCACAGACACACACACACACACACACACACACACACACACACACACACACACACACACACACACACACACATCACCACCTGCATGCTTCTGCTGCCTGCTGAAGAGTTTTAGAAGATGGAGTGACTGGTATAGTACAAGTGACAAGGACACTGTTACAGATCTATTACTTCAGCCAGAAAATTAAAAAGGAAATGCTGTGAAGTCAACTGCAGCTTTGAAGCTTGACTTCAACAGCAACTTTTTGTTAAAGATAGAAACGCATGCTGTACAGTAGTTAAGTGTGTCCTATGTCAAAGGACCAGTGCATAGGGTTTAGTGGCATCTAGCTGTGAGGTTGCATTCCCTTTCTAGATAAGAGGCTCATGCCAAGCTGACAGAAACACAACAATGTTTAGTTTCAATGTGATCATACATTAGTTAGAACAATTATGAATATGATTCTCTATTTCTTCCAACAGATGTCCCCTTAATTAGAAAACCCTGCCCCTTTAAAGGTCCTATATTATGCTCATGTTCAGGTTTGTACTTGTATTTGGGGTTTCAAGAACATTCTTACATGTTTTAATGTTCAAAGAATACATTTTTCTCATACTGTCTGTCTGAATATACCTGTATTTACCCTCTGTCTGAAATGTCTCTTAAAGGCATACTATGTAACTTTTCCCGCTTCGGTCCCCCTACAGGTTGTCTCACTAAAAGCCCAGTTAGGGGTGTTGCAAGGACTTTCGCATCTGCGCTCTGGGAGTCTCTGCACCCGCTTTATTGCAGCCAGGGAATGATAGCAAGGGCACTGTAGCATCACTATCTACCTATATAATGTATTTTTGTGACATCACAACCATACAGAAGTCCTTAACTGTACAGAAGGCATTTCATTTTTTTAAATATAGGACCGTCCATAATCCGCTGCTTTTTCATCTAGTGCCAGTAGCAGGTCCAAATGTTCACTTAGTCACTGACTTGTTGGCTAGTGCCATCATGAGGTTGCCATTTTTTCCTCTTTATGGATTGCCATTACATTTGTTATAGACAGTAATGTTCCCCTCAGGATGAATTGACCCTCTGAATTTTCATCTAGCGCCATTATCAGGTCAAATTTTTATTTTGTCCAATACTTGGTACCAATACTTGGTACCGCTAATTTGCAAATATTACAATGCTACCATGCTAAACTCAGATGGTGAACATGGTGAACATGATAAACATTATACTTTAGAAACATTAGCATGTTCAAATTCTCAGTGTGAGTAAAGAACATCTGGCTGAGAAACTCTATGCTTAAGTACAGCCAGAGCTGCTAGCGTGGCTGAAGACGTTCAGTCTTGTTACAAAACACAGACTGGAAATTGATTTTTTAATGCCTGAAATCAATAAAATACGTATCTACTGTAGTTCTGCTTCACTGACCTTTTGCTTCACTTGGCAGTGTCCCTTGTTCAGTGAGGAATAAAGCAGGATACAGTGGATCCTTCACTACCTGTTTCCAGGAAATCAATTTCATAATATTAAATGTATTGTTTTCTGTAATTCTCTATATTTTCAATAAAAAAAGCAATTAACAAAGCTGCTTAGACATTGCTCAACAACAGTACAGTACATCCGTTGAGCCACTGGATATGAGATGCTTTATAGTATGTTACAGATTGCATTTCAAAGCATTCAATCCCCATTCCAATCTTTATCATGCAACAACTGGATTGTGTTACTATACTTTTTATACTTTTAGATTCACTAGTCTCATGTTTTAATCTCTGTGAGTTGGATGTATTTACTGTTTTATGAACATTTGATTGCTTTGCAAGAACATTTCAAGTATGAAGAATTTTGTGTTGCTTCTGAAAGTGGAGCAAAGCTTTGGTTTCTGAAGGGGGCGAGTCATCACTAGGTCTGGGTACCGAATTCGATACTTTTTAGGCACCGACTGAATTGCCCCCTTGGTATCGAGTATCGAAAAATGCCTCGCCAATCAATACCAAAGTTCAATACCTAAAGACTAAATATCATCAGCATCAGTGAGCCAATAAGCATGCTTCTACCAAGATCTAATAATGTCTGTGATTGGCAGTTTAACCTAACGATACATGTCGTAGACACGTGCAGGAAGAACTCTACGTTACGCACAGAAACGGCTCACGTTGTAGGAGCTAAAAAAGAAATAAAAGGATATGTGCTGTAATGTTTAATGTTGTAATTTCTTTTTGTCAAAATGGATTTTATGAAATTATTATTGAAAAAAGTATCGTTTAGGAACCGGTATTGAAGTTGCGATATTGGTAACGATACCCAGCCCGAGTCATCACGTCATTAGCTGATTTTCAGCAGTCTATCCCATCTATATCTGCTGTCTTATTTCATTCCTGATGACTTTGTTTATTTCAGTTGTTGGTGTTATTGAAATAGGTGGATGCTTCCTCCAGTCAAGCAGAGCGGAGATGTTAATCCTTACTGACATGCCCCGACATTCACTTCCATACATCATCGCTCACATCACCATCATCCAAACTGTTGGTCTGTGTGGTGAGCACAAACATGCAAAATGAACAGATACCTGCTGCCGGCTGACATGTTGACATCTTTTTACACACCTTAATGCAAAACAGAATTGGCATAATCATGGCACTGCTTGTATTTAAATCCCAGTTAGTAACTCAGCTCTCCCTACCATTTTAAGTGAAACCTTTAATTATTTATAGCTGCTGAATGTCTAGAGGAGTCTTCTGAGGCTGAGAAGCTACACAGAGCAGAGATATCAATGTCAGAGTGGAGAATTCAATATTAAATATCCGCTATCGGCTCCAGACTGAGAAGCACTTGTTTCTTCTGGCATAAAAAGCTTCCTTGTCAGCGCTGTCAGATGAAAGCTTTTTTGTCTCTAAAAAAGTGTTACAAACGGTATCCAAAAAGTCAGCTTTACCGGCAGTAAGAAAAGCAGCCACATTTGGGGATTAAAGGCTGTGTATTTTTGCGTTTGTACATACTGTATTCATAGCATACAGCAAGCTGACCCAGGTAAAACAAAAGAGAATAAAGAGGACACAGTGAGTGTCCAGTCACACAGTGGTGTGCTCACACTTTTGACAACACACTCCCTCAGAGCTCTATTTTTGCCTCAGCACTCAGTGTTGGCATCAGACTTTGGGTGTGCGAGGGTGGCGCCACCTTAAGGGTCTATGTTTCTGCTGAGTGTAGCAGCCACTGTGCAGGGGTAAGGCTAATATTAGTTTCCAGCAGTGAAGATGTGAGCACAGTACAGAGGACTGAACCTGTGTAATCTCCAATGTTATTCATTCATTTACTTGGCGTAAAAGACAAATCTAAGAGCTTTGAAGAACTCTTTAAAGCCCAGTTCAGACCAAGCGACGAGATGCGTTAAGACTGGCAACTACTTGCAACAAGCCGGTCTGCAGCCTTCTAAAACCTGCCTGTTTTTACACCAATATGAATAGGCGAGACGGTCTATCATCTCCATAGCAACGACTCTCTGTACTTTCGTTCTGACATCCGACAGGCTTTATTGTAGCTGGATATTATGTATTTGTAGTGTCTTCAAATATGAATGAGGATAGTGATAGGGCTGCACGATCTGGAGAAACATTCATATTGTCATTGTGATTTACAATACTGCAATTACCATTGCGATATAATGGCATCATGAGTTTACCTGATTATCAAGGGAAATGCAGAAAATAAGCTACTAACATTTTGAAATGGGTATCAGATGGTATGTTAAATTTTCATTTGAGATTTGATCGCGCGATTCTCGCATGATCACGTGATATTGCGAGAGGTCAACTGCCGTGAGCTTTACAGCACCCCTCGCCAGTGGTGGAATGTAAATGTGTACATTTACTCCAGTACTGTAATTAAGTACAAAGTTGAAGTAATTACTTTTCATGTCTTTTCTTTTCATGCCGCTTTCTACTTCTACTCTGTTACATTTTACAAATATTGTACTTTTTACTACTTTAGACTACATTAATCTGACAGCTTTAGTTACTAGTTACTTTACAAAATGAGATTTTTGCACACCATACACATGTAGTTTAAATCTGATGTTTTATTATAAATTGAACTAGCCAACAATATAACGGCCTACAAGTCCAGCTGAAATGATTAGACCATTAAACACTTAGTTGATTGACAGAACTGTTTTCGTCATTTCCTGTTTCTAAAATGTGAGGATTTGTCTGCATTGAGTACTTTTACTTTTAATAATTTAAGTATATTTCCCTGATGTTACTTACATACTGTTACTTAAGTAACATTTCCAATGCAGTCCAATGCAATATCTTCAAACACAGCACCGTCTCGTTGCCCATGCTTTGTGGGTGTGACTTTTTTTGCCGTGTCATCACTGAGGGGTCACCAACGGATAATTTGACTCATCGACTTTCCTAATAATTTTGCACACATTTACATTTGTGATATATTTTGATGTTGGAAACATAGTGGGATATATTGATTTCAGCTCTATCTCTGACTGTTTGGTATTAATCTAAGAATGCAAAACGATTTAGTTAGAGAAGTTACATTTTGAGTTCAATGTCTAGATTCTTTATAAGCACCAGCAGTGACAACAACCTGCATGCCAAGAATAACTTTATGCATAACTCAACTAAATCCTGCTCTGATGTATAACCTAAAATATGTTACCAGCTTTGAAGGAATGCATTGGATGGAGGAGAAGTTGGCACTGCCTGAGATGTGATTGAGCAGGTGTGATTAAAGTGAAGCCCAGTGATGTCTGGGTTTGCATATGTATTAACTTGTCTCATTAATTCCACCTTAATTGGACCACGGACAAGAGGCCAGTGGTACTTAGGTGGTCGCAGTCACCTTTTTTTGTAATTCGGAAAGACTGAGTGAGCACACTTTTAATCATCACCTTGTTCACAGCTGGGACTCTGCTCTCCAAATTTGTAGGCAGTGAATAAAGTCTGATATGACAACTTGTTCCAATGCTAAAAACTTGTGCAATCCTGTGTGCCAGAAATATAAAACATAATATTTGCAGGTGCCTATACTGTAGCTGATATCTCCACCAATGTGTAAACCATGACCTAAATCGTAGTATCCATCTTACTGATTGTCATTATTGTTATACAGTATGTTTAGCACATATTGCAGAATTAACAATAAAGTTGACTTGGCTTGACTTTATTGGGGATTGTTCATGGTAGAAAGTGCAGCTAGACTCTGTCAGTCGGTCTTCAGCTGCAATGACAGACGGAAAGCCCAAGGGTTGATGCCTGCGCAGTACGCTCACGTTAACGTCGACACGTGTATCGGGTGCGATCTAGCATCTACCCCGCCCCAACTTGCATGTGACACTCATAACCATGTTGTCTCATTGCTCTGATTTAACTGTATCCAGAGGCAGTCTGCGCTGCAATAACGCCCTTTGGAATTTGAAAATGAACAGTGAGGTTCCAGACTAATATGCATTTAGGGATCAGTGGCTATGCCAGGCTAAGCAGTTGGTGGTGAAGGAGTAATAATGGTCATCGTCAACCTAAATGGTCCATCATATTATATCTTAATAGTGTTCTTGCAGGTCTGTTGCAACAGTTTGGGGAAGACTCTATCCTCTCTGATTTAGAGTGAAAAGATATTGGGCTAGTGACAATGCATTGATCATGAGCCTATAACCAGATTGGTCTGATTATCCATTGTTTTTAATTGTTTCTGTGGCATTTTTTCAGCTTTTTCCTGTTTACGGTCCGTGATGGGAGTGCCACTTTTGGTGAATGAATGACGTCATTCAAGAGCTGGACCTGATTGGTCCTGGTTGGTCAACCAAACTATTTAAGGCTATGGTTGAGGTGAATGTGTGAATTTACCTGATGAAGGTCTGAGACCGAAACGATGTATTTTTCTAAATAAATTATTGCTTGCGTAATGGTCAGTGTGCGGGACTTTTCTCTAAGTTTTTGATCTGCTACTTTTGATCATATCCTACTCACCTGCCCGACAAAAGAGGTGTGCAAAAAAGCTTTCTTACGTTGCACTATTTTAACATACAAAATGCACTTTTATATGCAAAGCCAGGTCCATAAATAAATGCTTTTCCCAGTTTGTTGTGGAAGAACTTGACCATCCTGCACAGAGCCCTGACCTCAACCCCATCCAACACCTTGGTGATGAACTGGAAACCTATCATCAACATCAGTCTTGGGCCTCACTAATGCTCACTGAGTCATTTGGGTCTTTGGGTTCAAAATATGAGCTTCAAGCTAAAAGCACATCTACCTCTCACAGTTTTTTTTATGAACATGCTTCACTGATAACTTGTGTCATGCTGAGGTGTTGAGACATTATTAACCTTATCATTTACCATCATGCTAAGGCCACCAGCCACAGCAAAACACTACATCTTAGCCTCATCAACCAACATTTACACACCATGACTTATATTTAAATTATTTAAATGGCACTGTTGGACCGTCCACCAGACGCACTGAAAAATACAACCAAATGTCCATTCTAGTGGGTGTGTTTAATGGTCCGCCCACAGGGCTGCGGGGTGGATGCCAGCAGGCCAGACGGGCAGACAGTGTGTGGCTACCAGCAGTACACTGTGGGGTGAGGGGAGTGTTTGTCGAACTCCTTCCTGAACCAAATGGCGAACCAGATGTCGAGAAGAAAAGCTCAGTGGAGCACGTGGAGGGGATTATGGTTTCCTGAGCAAACCGCAGCCGCTTCCTTCAGAGACACATGGCTTTATTACAGCGACCACTGAAAACAGGTCATTACCCAGAACCCCAACAGCTGATTGTCTTCCATTTTAATTTCTGACTGGGACTGCAGGTGTGAAGCCAAATTATGTAGACATAAAGGGGTCATCATTGCCCAGAGAGAGAATTTTAGAATAGATCTTGATGAAAATCTATTGGCGATAACCTATAAAGCAATAGAGGGTTAACCCAAATTACAGATAGACATACTTTTCTTTCACTTAACTCCATAGATGTACTGTATCTAGCCATAGGAAATACTTCAGGTTTTATGTGCCGAGAAGGGCTGTCACTTTTTTTGGGCCGTTTTGCTTCATTTCATATTTCCAGTGTATTGAGAAAACGAATTCTAGGCTGTTGTTGTTGTCTATGCTAATGCAAAATGAAGAAAACTGGTAAAGTGTGCTGACCGGACAATCATGACACCAAACCATCTGAGAGGTGATAGGCTATGTGGAGGCATTTTAAATTCAACACCATGGATACATTAATCTGGGTAAAGGTACAGTAAGGCTGATTGATGACTTTATAAAACCCAACTACCTTACATCAATGTAAGCTTGTCATGTTAGCTTGTGATAATTCTGCCTCCAACCCAATGCGATGGAGAAGTTTTGTTTGTGGTTATCACAGCATTGCACATATATCCACATTCGGAGTGAAACAGTGTCCCTGTTACTCTGGATTATCCACAGACCTAATTGTAAATCTTTATAGGAAATGTGTTCACACTGATGTCTGCAATTTATCCAGAGTAATGGGGACACTGTTCGGTAAGCTGGATCACCCATCCGCGTCAATAGTCGACGCTAAGTAAGATGACGTAAGAGTGACAACGGTAGGAAGCTGTATAAACAAAGATGCTCTATAACTAAAGCTTCTAAAGCGTCTCTGGTATAAAGAGCGAAATTCTGCATAACAAGAAAGGCTGGGTGGGGGATGGGTCGGACACCACGGGACTTTCACCCAGGAGACCGGTGTTCATGTCCAGTGTAAAAGCAAAAGTCAATGTTGACTTTTTTTGAATTACCTGGCTATGTAAGTAGGGATGGTTTATCTGTGTTTTAAGCCCCCAACGTCTCCTTCTAGGCAGCGCTGGTTAAGGTTAGGGTTAGGTGCATTAACATTAGATTGAGTTTTTTCTCTGATTGTTGCTACCTCGCAGACACAAAGGGAAATATGAAGATGATGATCCTTGGCCGGCTACTAGCTTTGTTCCGTACAAATAACCCACTAATTAATTCACAGTCATTTACTATCAAAGCTCACATTTCTATTTTAGTTCCAATCTGTATTCAGCGACATTTCAAATCATTTTCTATTGTTTTTGCTGAGAGCAATGGCCATTCAGTTTTTCTAATAAATAAAAACTCAACTCACAAACAACTCATCTTGAGGGCAAAATGCTAAATCATTTCCCACCCTTATGAAACTGTCTCCCCTGGTGTGCCGCCCTGTATTTTAATAGACATCCTCCATTAGTGGCCCCAGCGCAGGCATTCAATAACCAATATGCCAGCAGCAGCATTCACTTAATGAATGGATCCCCTTCTCTCTAACACATCATGACATCCGCTCTGGCTCTGAATAAATTCTGATAATGAAGGCTTTTTTTCTGCAGTGAACATGTAAACACAAAAAGTGTGTATTTTTTTTTACAATTCAGGAACATATAATCATTATTACCAAAGAAATGCTGCTCTTTATTGCAGTTGCTGAGGTGAAGATGAACCATATTGCATACACACTGACACCCCATAACAATAACATGTAATAATACGCATGCAGAGATGTGTGGAACGTGCAGTTCCTTCCAGACTGACTCAGACAATTACACAGGACAGCCAGCATCCAGGCTGGCATTTCAAAGTTGATGGGCGACATTAATAGATAACACACACAGTGATAGAACAGAAAGTGTGTGATCACAGGACATGCTGTTATGCTCCATTTCTTTCTGCTTACAGTAATATTAACCAATTGAGGGTGGGATTCACCTAAAAATCACCCAATCAAATCGTATCCAGTCTTTTTGTTGTTAAGGATCTGAAAACGTACTAGGGATTTACAAGATTTGTTCCAATGCCCTGGGGTTTTTGAACACTGGATTGTCGCCTGGGCTACAAGGAAACAGGGGGATGAAATTATAGCAAAATATAAATGTGGGATCAACATAGTTATTGGTAATCTTGTTGTAAAATTGTATCATGTACTTGAAGAATTGCAGAAAAAAATCAGAATCGGTGCAGCCACTTTTTGAACCTAGTAAATGCATAACAAAGGACATCTGACCCTAAGCTAGCGTCTACAAGCTAAATGTAATGAAATGGTCCCAAGCTGTAATATAATTATTGTTCAGTTTTACCAGCCCTTTAGCATACAGTTTTATGTGATTGCATGGTTTTATGAATGCTTTTAAGTGCATGAATGCAGATCCCAGAGATCCATTGTCATCAATCTAGTATCACATTTAAGGCCAACAATATGACATATAGTGATTAGTCTTAAGTTTAAGTCTAAGAGAATCTCATCTGTACAACTACAACCCAAAACAAATCGGGCATGGTGTAACTGGGAGAATATTTAAGCAAATAAAAGTATATCATATTATATTATTATTAATTGCATGGGAGTCAATAAGCTCAAGATGTTTGTCAAAGCTGATTTAAAGGGGCTGTATTCGAAATACTGAGGAAAAAACAGCAGGCTGCCTCCACACAGCTCTCACAGACCGTTCCCCAATACCTGAAATAACTACGTATCGTTATATCTTTACATACAAAATATTTGTTTGTTGCTATATTAATGTTCTGAATGTCGAGTACAGTCCCTTCAAAGACATGATTATGTGTGGTGTCTGGTTCTGATGTATATAAAAACATTAAAAGGGTAAAAGGGATGAGCAAACTGCTCATGCTGTAAAAGGCTCACTGACACAGTGTGTCACCTGGAATAGGCTGGCACCAAATGGTGTTGAGGGAATTTTTCAGTTTCAGTTTCTGGCTTTGCTCCCAGCCCAATTCCCAGTATCTGTTCCAGTATGTTATGATTTAAAAAAAGATTTTTTTTCAGATGACAGATGGACTACTTGTCATGTTGCATGTTTGCTTAATAACTTCATGATGACTTCTCATTGGATCTGGGGGCTTTTGCCCGCGGCTGCAGAATGAATATGTGAAACACTGGACTGACTGATTGACAGAATGGAACGGATGGACGGGAAATGCCATAAATAAATCCACACAGGCTGGAAAAAGGAGAGACCTGTGTGGCACGGTATGGTACGTAATGTAGGTAGGTACAGTGGCATCACAATCCTACGTACATGGTCTGCAGGAGGCTCTGTGGAACCGTGCAGCCAGCCTTGGGAGGGAAGTTCCAAAACAATCCAGGCCCCATCTAGCAGTGGGTATAAAAATACAAGAGACAAGATCTACTGTACTGGTGTTGGTGCATTGCAGGTGCAAAGGCAGAAATATGATTCACAGAATTATAAGAGGAGACTCCATGCAATACAACTACACAGAGCAGACAGAGGGTATCATTAGGTAGGAGAGAGAGATTAATAGGATCCTGTGGAACTTGCCATAAGGGAGAGAAATGTGAAGGTTAACAAAATAAGAAGACTGTTCTGTGGTCGAGTGACTGCCACTGTCAAAGTTATTAAATCTCATAATCAATAACAAATCCAGGGTGAGGTGTTTAAAGCTACATACTGTGATTTCCATAAATATTACTTTAGTCCCATTTCCCAACAGAAACAAGGAAGCTAACTAATTAGATTAAAAGAAACATCGAGCTAAGAGGAACAAATATTAGTATGCAAAACACAGTAATAACACTGCTTTTCCAGTGGCTCGCTTGCAGTGCCAAACTTCATTGTTGAAAATGCCAGTGGGTGGGAGGGGCTGGGAGCATGAAAGTGGTGTTTGGGGACTTCAAGTTGTTCCAAAACAGATAGAACAAGAAACACAGAGCTAGCCTTGCATGTCAGAAATCTCAGAAACATCTAAATCAATGACTCACGAGTAATGATCAGCAACTGTATGAATCACAAAAACACATATTAGGGCGCTTTCCCACCTGAGCTGTTTGGTCCTTTTTATCCGAACCATGGAGTTTTTCGTTGGATGGTTTGGTTGGTTTGGGGTGGTGTGAACGCTCAATCGAACTCTGGTGTGGACCAAAACAACCAAACTCTGGTCTGCCTGAAAGTGTGGGTCTTGGTTTGCCTTCAAGTGCACTTGAGTTCTGTTCATTTTAGGTGAAAACTCCATCCAAATATAGGAAGTGAACCAAAAACAGTGCCTTCTCTAGTTTTTATTTATTTATTTGCATTTTAAATTAATTCAAACTTGCACACAATATACAAACTTAACGGATGATTGCTTTCATATCCATAACTTATGCTCATACCTCACATGATAATCTCTCTCTCATTAGGGCCCTCTTCTTCCTTGCTGTCGGTCAGCTGCTCAAATTGTTCGCCTTCTTCTAAATTATAAAAAAAAACACTAAAGCAAAACCAGAAAACCCAAGAACACATACATTTGGTGTTGCTCCATTACATCTGAGACCATGAGGTGCCGGCGAGTTTCTCTCAGACATTCTGTCCAATAGGCGACCATGAATCAACTGCGTGACATTGGTTTACAATGTTTGGTGCACTTGACAAAGTGCAGTGTGAACGCTAACTGAGTTGAACCAAACTCCACGTCCGAAACGCACCGGGTCTACCGAACTACAGGTGTGAAAGCGCCCTAAGGATCCTTAAAGTAGTTAATATACTGTACATAGTTAAGACCTCAGTAATTGTCTCTTTACCATAAAAATCAAACTGAAATATTCTATGAATGGTGATACCCTTTTTCCTTTTCAACAAGCCTGCATAGAGTTGCTTTCAACTGTTGTGACATAAGGCTGTTTTATGCTTCTGGGTCAACTCCACGCCGTAGCTACGCCATCACTTCTACGGCGTTGTGACCCTTTCGGAGTTCTGCGTCGGGGTTGCTTTGCATCGCAGCGCATTTCACCGCCATACCGCTAGGGGGTGTGTGGCTTGCGCGTTTGTGTCGCTCACCACCGAAACGGTTCTCAGAATGGCAAACCCCATAGACTGTGGTGCTAAAATATTAATCTTATTTGTTTGTCCTTTTCTTGCTTAGATTTTGTAAAAAGTATCGAGAAATAGACACAGTAAAATCCACTGACCTAGTTACTGTAACCAGAAAATAAGTTATTTGCGAGGTGTCTGCCAGCCAGTTTATGTTATGTTAGCAAGCAAACTTTAGCACAGCTGCCCACAAAGTACTGCTTGCTGGCGAAGTGCTAATTTCAAAACGTTACTGACATATAGACACTTTACAAACGGATAACCCCGTCATTGTAACCAAAATATGTCTGAGTTTATTTGCAAAGCTGATGTCAGTGAACTAGCATGTTGCTACTCCCCACAGTAAGCTGCTTGAAATACCGACTATCTACACACAGGACCAGTTGACCAATCACAGTCCTTGTGGTCTGTGTCGCCTCGACGCAAAGTTACCCATTTTTGGAGGTGCACGTCGAGCTACGCCGGAGGACTCAGAGGGGGGTTCGCAGCGACGCAGAAGGGTCTGCGGGGGTACGCCGTCGATTCGACGCAGAAGCATAAATCAGCCTTTAAGCTCTCTTAACAACTTGTGCTGTTAATCTTGTATTCCACTCAGAAAGTGAAAGCCCTCCAACTAGCTAGTCAGCCTACTTTGCTAAAGTTAGCCTACCTTGCTAAATTTAGCATATTTATTTAGAACCTGATTCCAACTTGATGTTACTTTTTGTTCATTTTATTTCAAAACCTGCGGAGTCACTTGCTGTTGTTCATCTTGCTTTATAGAAATAGAAAGGAGGGTAGTCTTCAGCTGTCTCTTTCATGAGTCCAGTAATGGTGAATTGTCAAAACAGACAGCAACAAGAAGCCCTGTAACCTAAGCACTCACACATCATGTTACCAGCTGATTCGAATCAATGGAATTAAGATGATATGTTACAGTAACATAGGGAGCGCTGTCACTGGAGAAAACTAAAAGAAACTTGTCCTTGAAATTACAATTTTGAGTTTTTTAAGTAACATTTTTCTAGCAAAAATATAGACCTATATCATTTCAGTTTGACTTCAATTATAGTTTCTTGCACACTCAAACTTGTGGAGGATTCTGGTAAATAGTTAGCTACTGCTATCCAAAAATAAAAAAATCCTTTCTCCAAATATGGGCTGACCGGAGCAGTGATGAAGTGTAGCTCATGTAAGAACAAAAGCAGCAGTGTGTTGCTCTTTGTAAATATATTTATAAACCCAGAGCTGAGAAACAGACCCGCTCCCAAAGGGAAGACAGGCTCGGCTTTAGTGGCTGTTTTATGATCTGAATGAGTAGCACAGCAGTGAAAACAGACAATAAGTTGTATGGGTTTAAAACAGAATGTGAAAATATTTCCTGCAAGGAAACGAAAAGGGGAGCATAGTTCTGGATGCTACGGAGAGATTATGTAAGGAGGACCAAACTAAAATGGGACATGACTGTGTTGCTATTAGAAAGGCTTTGAATGGGATACAATACTTGGCTACATGTTGACATTTCTGCTGATAGTTTAGTCCTGGCCTGACCCAGTCAAGCACTTTGAAAATGAAAAATTCAATACAAAAATGCAATAATTGTGTGTCTTATGAGATTTATTAGTAGTAGTTCCAATTAACAAATATGACTATGCAGGTAGAATTCAGGCGCTTTAACATATTTAAGTGTCTTACTGGGTCTAAGGCTACGTTCAGACTGTAGACCTTAATGCAGACCTTAATGCTCAATTCCGATTTTTTTCCAGATCTGATTTTTACAACGTCACGAAAAATAAACCCATGGATGTATTCAGAGAACCAAGGAGATGTAATTGTTATGTAGTGCTAGTAGCTACCGATAGCTACTAGCCGATAGCCGGCAGTTCGCGATCAGAGACGAAAGGGACGAAAATGTAGAAAAACTGTATGAACCTCTAAAAAAGGTACCTAATTCCATGCATCGGTACCCAAATCAGTCCAAAAGTTGAGCAGGAAAACAGAGAACTCATCTTGAATGTATGTTGCTTAAAAGTTAAAAGTGAGTTGATCAAATGTTGTTTTGTTACCAGCAATCATTCTGGACCTCTGACCTGGAATAAAGATCAGATGTGGACCTTTGAGTGATACGTTTGAGAAGCCCTGCTCTACCATTAATTCTTATCCGACTGTCCAGACTCTGATCCGACCTGTAACGGAACTGGACCACATATGTGACTCAGGCTGTTTACACTGTCGTGAAAAAATCATATATGAGCAAAAAAGGTTTGGGTCACTTTTGCCTGCAGTCTAAACGTAGCCTAAGAGCACCCAACTGCTTTATTTTCTGCCATTATACCACCATGCATTACAGCCTCAGTCTTTCAGGAGTTGCCAGCAGCATTCAGCAAATGCAGGCAGATTTGGGGCACCGCTAACACAAGCCTGCACCAAATTCAATCAACTTTTATGACTTCCACCTACTCTAGGTTCATCATTCACTCGACTTGGTCTGCTGCAAAACAAACATTATTTTCTTTAGCGCACACTGTTCCCTCCTCTCTGCAGTTAGATGGCCCTTTAGACTTAGGTCTGCGGTGTTTACTGAAAGTGGAAGACAACCCAACGTTAATATTCACTCTAAATACAAGTATAATATAATGCAAATACACTGCCTTTCAACTTAAACACACTAAGCTTTTGAGTTGTGTTCATAGGCACTACTGTAAATGGCACACTTTGTTTTCTGTGGGGACAATAAATTCAACCTGTCGACATGCTATTCACTCCAATGCAGAGGGTGTGTGTGTGTGTGTGTGTGTGTGTGTGTGTGTGTGTGTGTGTGTGTGTGTGTGTGTGTGTGTGTGTGCGTGTGTGCGTGTGTGTGTGTCTACTGTGGGTGGTGGTGGTGAAGTAAAGTATAGAGTACAAAGCCCTCAGCAGCAGTATTCACACACATCGTGCCAAAACTCTTGTCCTCATTTTAACATCCTCCTCCTGTTGTCCTCTAACACAAAACAGCTACAGAATATGGGTGCTTAATTCTTATACTTTTCTAGACAGTTAACATATTCTGCCCATGTTAGCTTCACAAAGACTCTTAGAGCCTTGATTTTGGTACGAAAAACACTTTAGGGCAACTGTTTCACACACACATTTCCAGACAAAAACCTGTTAAAAATCATGCTCCAGACAGATAAAGCTTTACTGTACCTGTGGTGTAGTTCAGATCTTTTCCAGTCGGTATTGTCTGGTTTAGCTGGTTTTCTGCTCTGTGCGTCCCTCAGGCTGCTAAGGATTGGAATATTGTGCGTCGCTGTGTGTGTGTCTGTGGGTGTACTAAAAAAAATGAGAGAGAGAGAGAGAGCGAGAGAGAGCGAGAGAGAGAGAGAGAGAGAGAGAGAGAGAGAGAGAGACGCAGTCTTCCTCTCTCTACTGTATCTCTCTTTCTCCCTCCCCTTGCTGATGATAAACAGAGAGCACGTGGCTTCACCAATGATGCAGCACACTAAAGATCACAGCACCCAGAAGAAAGGTGGGGAAAGAAGTGACAAAGGGAGGAGAAGAAGGGACGAAAAGAAGAACAAAGGGGGCAAGTTTCATTTCAATTCATTCAAATCTGAAAGAAAATATCCTCTTCTGAGCATTCAATTTTGACACAAAATGACTCCATATCAGCTCCCACATATCCTCACACACACACACACACACACACACACACACACACACACACACACACACACACACACACACACACACACGGGCATACCAACACAACAGCCCGCAGGCAACCAGAAGAGCTTTGTTGACTGGTTAAAGCTACCGTCAAAGGAACAGACCATGTTTGGGCAACTGGGGCATGAAATGATGGTAACACTGATCACTGATAGCAACATCATCCATGTGGCTCAGTTATCTCACTGACTTGAGCAATCCGTGACAAAGCTTTAGCAGAGACTGCATTGAATATACTATGTGTATAAGAGGAGATATTTTAGTACAAAGCTCTAAACATCTAAACCTCTCTTGGACTTTCGAACCTTGATTTCCAGATCAGTTCCCTGCACTGCCAGATGTTTGTTTGAGAGTGGTTGTGGTGGAGAGTTTGGTTGGTGCCCTGGATGTGCCCAACTCGTTCTCACTCTCAACTCGTAAAATACTGAAGCTTGGTCAGTGTTTCTCAGCGTCAGATACCGACACAAAAAACAACCTTTAGCGTCTGTATGAGACGCACTGGGCGGAACAACAGCTGGGCCGCGGCGCTGTAACATGGCGTAGTATTAAGAGAGGCAACAGTAGTACTGTGAAAAGACCGACATTTCTAGCTAGACTATCTGTCAAATCTGAGTTTTCTGTTGCACGACTAAAACAACTTTTAAACGTATATATGCTCGGCCAAAACAAGTTCCTTCCTGAGACTATTTTGCAGAGGCACCATGGCTCCATGCGGAGCTTAGCGCCGCCCAAGACGATTGTGAATGGTTTAAAGAAATGCCAATAAACCAGAGCATGTTTTACTCCCATCCAGGAATGCTGTGTGGACTAGCCAGACCCTCCTCCGCAGCGCTGACAATCGTCCTGGGCGGCGCTAAGCTCTGGACGGAGCCACAGTGCCTCTGCAAAATAGTCTCAGGAAGGAACTTGTTTTGGTGGAAGATGTGTACGCTCAAAAGTATTTTTAGTCGTGCAACAGAAAACTCAGATTGGACACATAGTCTAGCTAGCTGTCTGGATTTACCCTGCAGAGATCTGAGGAGCAGTTAACCATAGTCCTCACAAATCCACCAGAGGTTAGAACGCCAAAACAAAGGAAGAGGAAGGGGACAGACATCCGGCTGTAAAATGAGGGACATTCGGCGTAATTTTCGGCGCCACCTGAACAATGAAACGTTGTTGATATAACCTATGTACAGTCCAAATGCATATGCAAAAAAAAAAAAAAAAAAAAAAAGATTAATAGTTGATTCTGTTGTTTGCCATCCTGATAACGTTTCTGAAATGTGCATGTAAAACCTATTTTTCAGAGTTGGGGAAACTCAGCCCTGTCTTTGTTTCAAGGGAGCCATCTATCCATCTGTTCATCCATCCATCCCACCATCCCTCCCCTTCCCTTCCCTGTACGTATTCCTTTCTCATGGACAGTGTGACCTACTTAGCACACTACAGTCTGACTGACTACACAGCAGCTCACCAAAAACACTCACATGTATTAGATTTAAATAGATGTATGGCTCAATGGCTTCATTAGATAAGCATATGCTGTACCATGTTATTGAGCATTTTATATGATTCGGATAGAATTGTCAATAGCATATCTGTGTCACATTATATAATATGTATTTCACATTGTCATGCACACATTTAGAGCATTTTGTGCAATAATTACATGGCATCACCTTGTAGCATTTTTAAGGATTAAAAAAAAATTCTCCTTCTGCTGGCAAGTATCATCATTCTATGATGTCGAGTGAATTCCAGGGTTTATACATTTGGCGATAATGGTGAATGGTGTTCCCGAGAGTAATCACTTTCCATTTGTTTATATGTGGCCAGTTAGATACAGGTATAAAAGATTATATTTTCCCAGAAAAATATTTTTTCATTTACTGTGAGCAATGACAAATAGGATACTTGTGTTTATGGGGCTTGATAAAGAGAGGAAAAAGATGTCAGCATTGAATGCCTGTGTGGCACTGTTATGAAGCATCAAATAATACTGTCATTGGCTTAGTGACTTCTGTGAGTCATTGTTTTGGACTAGGCCCCTTTTACTCTGGCCTGTCAGGATGGCAGAATGAGTCAGGGAGCTGGATGATAGGTCACAAGGAACATCGTGATTATGAAGTGATGTGATGAAGACAACCCGTTCTCACTCCCAATACTGACGCTTGGTCAGTGGCTCTCAGCGTCAGATACCGACGACGCAAAAATCACCCTTTAGCATCAGTATGGAATGCACCGCTGTAAGATGACATAGGATTAAGAGTGACAACACAGGACTTTCACCCAAGAGACTGAGGTTTGTGTCCCATTCTTGTCCCGTGTTTTATAACCCGGGTTTAAACACCCACAATCTTTTCCTAAACCTGAAACACTGTCCCGTTCTTGTGCCACATGTCAGTTAAACTTAAGTCCCGATCCAGAGCGTCAAAAAGTGACACCAAGAGTCCTGACCAAGCGCATCCAAATATGAAGCTAAAGGAGACTTTCTGCATCAATAACAAATGCAAAAATTACCTGACCAAGCGTCGCTTTTTGACGCGATGGGAGTGAGAATGTGTTCTTCCGGAAGTAAAAATCCCATTCATTTTCTCCATAGGGTTTTTGATTATCAGCCATAATGTTTAAACCATCCCAAGATAGACTGACCATGAGCCCGAGGTTGTGCAATGATGGGTTCTGCTGTTTTAGAAACCACAAGTCCGTAGGAAATTAACCTTGTTTAAGGAGAAATACTACAGTATCCACAATCCTAAGCATTACAGTTACATCTCTGATTGGTGGAACTCGCTGTTGCCATGGTAATGTTTACCGCACCTGTGAACAGCTAGAGCAAGCTTCTACAATTGAAGTCTACCAGTACTTGCTCATTGCATACTTCCTCTGTACAGTACATGAAGCTATTGTCATGTGTGTATCTTAGTCAGACTGCAACAACCACTAAACCAGAAGGCCAGCCTACAGTGAGGCTGGAGACTGTTACCGTTCTGTAACTGCAATCTCCCAATGTGTCCGTTGTAGAACAAAATAAATTACCAAACAGTTTTAGTCTCATTTTATCCTGATATCCTCCTTCCTGTTCACTGATTAAGTTTCTATTATTTTCTGATCAACAACTTTTAGTGTCTCCTGTGTTAATTAAGTCTGTCTGCCTTTGGTCTAGCTTAGTGTTAAAACAAAGCATTTTACTTTGGTCACTGTGAGTGAGACCTTTTGTTCAGATCCCAGGTTGGCTCCAGCGGAGTTCACACCTCGTTTAAACAACGGACCTTTTTTCAATAGTTTGAGCAGACCGTATTGTGTCTCTGCAAATCTACCCACATAGTCTTGTGAGTGAATGTCTTCTCAGCATTTTATATTATGTTGCTTTCTGTAACCTTGGATAACCCCGATCAGAAAACTCATTCTGGTCAAAGAGAATCCTACAGCTTCTTGTGAGCTTCTGTCCGCACTGCGCAGTGAATAAAACTCAATCTAAACCACTGAATTGGACCCGAGCAAACTTTTACTTCCACACCGTCAACAGCCATACATCCTGTAAAAATGGCCTGTAGCAAAATACTGACACCCCACCAGTTCACTGCAAATAGCTTTAGACCAGGGGTCAACGTTGTTTAAGCCAAGGACCCCTTATCTGAGAGAGGGACGAAGCAGGGACCCCCTACTACATATTTTTATAAAATGAAGTTGCAAATTAACTGGGCCTACAATTAAAGCCTCAAGCCTTTATACATTCTTTTTTATTGCATAAAAAACTAAACTATAAAAATAATTGTGATGATTTTATAACACGTTTTAGTGTTAAACATACATACAAATAAGCTGATTTATATTTGCTAATAATATGTTGGATTCATGTCAAGACATTCATTTTTTAAAAAACGCTCAAAAGTTGCAAAGGAACTCCCTTCATTTAATTTTGACAGATGATGGTCTAGTTATGAAACATTGCCTACTATTACATTTATTCCTTTGAAGTTTGCGTGAGTTTCTTTGCAACTTTTGACCTACTTATCCCCCTCCAAAGCACCTGTCTCGTACAAAATTTAAAATAATTTGACGGCCCCCCTGCAGTAACTCTAAGGGTCCCTATAGGGGCCCTGGACCCCTTGTTGAAGATCCATGCTTCAGTGTGTGTGTCAGCTGAATGCGTAAATTATGAAATAAAATTGTGAAAGTAAAGTTTTTTCAGAGAAAAAATGACTACCTACTGCAAATGGCTTGCACTGCTACGTGACAACATTCCTGTGAGATAGAATACGAGTCTGAAGAACGAGAGATGAGAAGCTGTCATAAACCCTCTGACGACTGGCTGCAGCTTTCTCTGACATGTTTGTGTCATCTAGAATCATTTGATATTTGTTGACACATGTCACAATCTCTTAGATCAAAGTCTACCAATTGTCTCATTTAGCTGCCTGGCAAATCACGACACAGTCTTTCTCTCATAGGAGACCAGTTTTCCACTACCGTCAGAGTCATCCACATTGATTATGTAATGTGAATTAAAACAACATTAACACACTACCAAATATAAAACGGTCCAGTCTACTGAACAATATATTACTCATCCAAAGAGACAAGAAGAGAAGAAGAGAAATCCATCTTTGGTATTTTGTTTTTTGTGGGATTAAAAGTCAACCAGGCTTTGGGCATTCAGGCCTCATTTCAGGCCTAGTAGCTCGCCGGACCTGATCCTATATGTTGGACTTTAAAAGCAGTGTAATATGTTTTGGCAGGGGAATATGTTGCGTTCTGGTGTTCAGGGAGGTTTTGATTCCCCATTGGGCTGGTTTTTTCACAGACCTGGCAACCCTGATCAGCTGTGACTTGTGTTTAGTGCTAATTAGCAAATAGTAGCATGCAAACATTGCTAAACTAAAATGGGGGCCATGGTTAACATTATACAGGCTTGATATTATCCTGTATAATGCAAATCAGCATGCTAACATTGTCATTGTGAGCATGTTAGCATGCTGTTGTTAAGCATTAAGCTTGAAGCACAACTGTGTCTAAGTACAGCCTCACAGAGGCGCTAGCATGGCCGTAGACTTTTGTTGCAACTTGTTTCCTTTTATGGAAGCTCATCTCACTACTAGATCAGTCTTTTGCTTTTCTCATTCCATATTGATAATTACCTTTTATCTGTTACCATAATGTATTGTGACAACCGGGAAAATATCACCATTATGAGAAAACCCAAAGTGGAATTTTTCATTGGATTCTTTTAAAAAAAAGTCAAACTGTCACAGTACTGTATAGAACAGATAGTCATACAACTAATAGTGTTTTTAGTCTGTCGACCTGCATATAATCTGTGTTCTTTTATGTTTTCCAAAGATCCACCACATGGCTTAGACAACCCACCCTGGACTCAAACCCCTTACCCACCAACAAATCATGACTTTATGCATTTATAGCTGTTCTTTAAAAAGAGTAAACCCTACACACACAAATACATCGGCAGGGATTTAAAACTTAAATGGGCCAGTCACAAAGCCAACCCCCTGGCATGTCTGTCCCCAATGTCCATTCCCATTGATCCTGTCTTCACTTAGTGCACTAATGCCACAGGAGCCCTGAGTATGTCTACTGCCAACAGACAGACACTCTGACCCCCGGGAGGACTGAGCTGCTGTCATTATTATTATCATTATTATGACTCATCGGCCTGTTATGCCGTAAATTGGCCTCTGTAGATTTCTTTAAGTGTGACTGTGTGTTTGTGTATTACAGAGATACAGTACAGGGTAATTAAATGAGGTGGGGACAAAGGAGGGAGGGCGGGGAAGAGGGAGGGAGCCAGTGAGTGAATGACTTGTACTACTGTATAATGTTTTAAATGGCAACCTACAGACAGAACCAGGCATTTTGTTTTCATCCATAGAACAGACATAGGGAGTTAGCATTGAATGCCCTGCAGCGTAGAGACCATAATATGATTATGAGATCATATGTCATATTATGATACACTGTATGATCTGGGAGGGATGATGCGGTTTATTCATTAAAAGAGTACTCTACTGATTTAACATTGCACTTGTTATGTCTCGTCAAGTTTGTTAAGTGTAGTCACTCATGTCTTGTCTTGTTGTGCACTTTTTCCCCTACCTCATATATAAATGTTCCTTGTCTCGTTTGTCTTGTGCCAGTTTGTCTTGTTCGTTCCACGTGAAAGTGTCGTCAAGATTTCTAGCCATACCTTCATGTTTCCAAGATTTTGTTTATTGCTTTTGTATATCCTCCTAGTGAGCACTTTGCGTTGAACCTTTTTGCCAAGTAAACTTTTGTTAAAACTTTCCACTGATTTAAGAGTCGTGCATTTGAGTCCACCAGTCTCGAGTCTGAGGTTGTTACAGCACCGCTATGACATTGTTACAGTGCACTGACATGATAAAAACAAAAGTGCTTTGAGGTCTTATGTAAGTTACTGGAATATATTGGTGTGTCGTTATGATAATATAACTATAGCCTAGTTGGAGACCCCAGGCGGGGCCTAAGTTTCCCCTGGCTGACCTAAGCAACATGACTTGAGACAATTTGTCAGATCAGAACACCAGCTGAATCTGTGTTAAAGTTTCTGGATGAACCAACTGGAAGCTAATTAAGGTCAATGTTTATATATGCTGTGTGTGTAACTTTATTTTACAGGTTTGTAGTTTCTTACTAATTTCCCAATACATCCATTGAAGGTTTCCTGGGAAGAACTATCTAATTTGACACTGATCATATTACTGAAAACTTTGTATTCCATTAACATTAACATTTACATTTTTGAATTTTTAGAAAAAGTCTCTATTTGTTAGACTACACTTGCAATCAAATTAATTAATTTGAGGTGTACCAATTCAACACTATTTACATTTCCCATATGATTACTAGCAAATGACATAATTTCTTTCTAAAAACTAAATTATTGTTGACGGCTCACTGGTGTTGCTTTCCAAGGTATCTCCACGTACCTACATACGTACCCACAGCGTCAATTTAACACCGAAGCATAAATTGGCCTTTAAACGCTACTTACAACTGTAAGTGATGGTGTAACTGGTGCACAGCCACCTAAGGCTTGCGTCATGTTAATGCCCGGACAGTGTTGCTGGCTTTACTTAGAATTCCTCATGGGGGCGACAGAAGCTACTCCCTATAGCTTTAAGTCCCGTTGGCTGGTTTAAGTTATATCGTTATCTATATCCACGACATTCCACTTCCAGGATTGCTCCGTTGTCATCGGAAATTCCGCCGGATTTCACTCTTTTCGGCCGGATGTTACCTTACGCTTTGTTTGTGTTGGAATTTTAAACTCCAGTGGATTTCTGAGGACTATGGTTGACTGCTCCTCAGATCTCTGCAGGGTAAATCCAGACAGCTAGCTAGACTATCTGTCCAATCTGAGTTTTCTCTCGCATGACTAAAACTACGTACACATGTTCCATCAAAACAAGTTCCTTCCTGAGACTATTTAGCAGAGGCACCGTGGCTCCGTCCGGCGCTTAGCACCGCCCAAGACAATTGTGATTGGTTTAAAGAAATGCCAATAAACCAGAGCACGTTTTACTCCCATCCAGGAATGCTGTGTGGACTAGCCAGACCGCTGTGGAGGAAGGTCTGGCAATGCAAGACTAGGACTACTGTAGCTCTCTTCACTTCTCTTTGACGCATCCATGTCACACCGTGAGAACTATATTTGAATGAACATAGTAAGTACCTCAATAAATTATACGGTACCGAAGCAAAGAAAAATACAAACTGCACATTGCGCAAATATAAACAAAGCTTTACATGTAAAATTGAATACCTCCTTGGCTGCTTGTACTGAAAAGAGATTCTTAAATCCTTAAAAGTCCTTTGAAGACTCTTTTACTGTCCGCCTTGGCCTTCGACATCAACAATGTAACTCCGACTGAATCATAGCAGAGTACCGTAACGTGCTCACGTTAGATTTCACACAGTCCAATATTAAATTCCGTAGAAGTAGAAACCACAACAGAGACATTAGTTCTGAGACGGAACAAAAACAATGTACTAACGTTATTTTAACTATTGCACTTGTAATTACACTGGTCCAATTAAATAAGGCCACGCATCATACAGATGTCCTTTGATCATTTATTTCCACCTTTTTGTCGTAAGACACCGTGAAAACTACAGGAAAAATAAACACATAAAATACAATGAGTCAAATATACTTCTTTCAGTCATTTTACAGTCTCTTAAGCATGTTTCCTTAAGTAGACGGGCCCCACAATGTTAGCGTCACAACAGTACAGAAAGTGCATTAAATGCAAAGAAATTACAACAAATATTAAACACAAATATGACAAGGCTGAAATACAAAAAGCACAATTGCCGTGTGCGCATCTGGGACCGTGCAAAATCTTTGTTTGAGGCCGTACATTTTTTCTCTGCAGCCACGTTGGCTCTCTCTCTGTATTCATCTAACCCACAATGCAACAGGTGAGGCCTTCGCTAAACTCTGGTCATTTGACCACAACATCAAAAATGACATTTGTAATAAAGAACAACAAATTTAAAAAATATATATTTTTAAGGTAAAATATTTTAGCACAATTTTAAATCCAACATCCCTTTTTAAACTTGTATTTATTATATTTTTTATGTTTTTAATTACTGCATGAATTCAAACACTAATGAAATTAGCAAAATATAGACTTAAACATGAAAACTCAGTAACACTGTCCCTCAGACAGTTACAGCACTTCATTCAAAATGTAACCTTTACATTAAATACATTTTCTATTTATTTGCTGTACGAAATGAACCATGAGTTTACTATGAATTATGCATTAATCATGCATCGTGAACACCAGGTGCTTAAACATTGTACAAACATAATAAAGTTTAAAAAGTTATATAAAAACACTTTATTAAAAGGATATGATGAGGAAGAGAGATGATTGTGAAGGGGGGTTAGTGTACGGATTGTTAGGATGATGGATTTACGGAAATGGGTTGTTGACTTACTTAAAATGTAATTAAATAAACAAAAGGGTTTGGTATGTGGAAAATTAGAGATGTATTGTTGTGTATATTGGTTATCATGTTGTAAAAAATATATGCTATATAAAGAAATGAGTTAAAGTGAATGAGGGGTAGGAAACTTTACAAGCTTTGGCTTCACCCTGCTCCTTTTCGGACAAATTTTTTAAATCAGAAATGGTAATAGTATTTTTAATATTACTTGTAAACACTGTATGGATATTGTTCTTTTTCCTTTGGTGTGTTGCTACACACTTTTTATTTTATATGTGTATGTATGTGTATGTGTGTATGTATGTGTATATATATATATATATATATATATATATATATATATATATATGTGTATGTATGTGTATGTGTGTATGTATGTGTATATATATATATATATATATATATATATATATATATATATATATATATATATATATGTGTGTGTGTGTATGTGTATATGTATGTATGTGTATTTGTATGTATGTGCATGTGTATGTGTGTATGTGTATATATGGATACATGCTGTATGTGTATATGTATTTTTAGTTTTGTTCGAAATAAAAATAAATGAAATGAAATGAAACACAGCATATATTTGACAACTCTTACAACTACATTTTGCAATTATGACACACTCGCGAGGTGAAAACATTACTTGCGGTTTGGCTGGTAATCACTAACATGTATATCGATACAAAAGGAGAAGGATGCATCCACAATCTTATCATATCAGCTCTATTTCACTTCCATGCAATCTTACAACTCTGTCCAAACACATGCATCACTATTGCATAGTCCAACACATATATCACCAGCTACCAAATAGCTGCCTATTTTTTCCTGCCGGCTGCCTGCCACCTGCTACAGATAATGAAGCAAGGCTTCAGCGTGATGGACTCCATCCTCCTCCCAGCCCTGACAACATGGCATTGTATGAGCTGTTGCTCTTGTGCCAACGCAGGGGGGGGGGGGGGGGGGGGGGGATAGTACTCATTTGGAGAGCATAGCGGGGGCATTGCTTTAGATACAGCTAATCCTCACACCTCATCGCCAAGATATGACTGGCTGCTGCAGTGCTCGCCTCCGCCGCAGCTCCCTCTCTCTTTTACTTCCTCTCTTCTCCTCTTTCTTGACATTCAGTCCCTCTCATGCTGTCTTTGTTTTCATCCCTAAGCCCGCTTCTCTTTCTCTCCTCCTCCTGCACTTATCCCCTCTCTTCTGAGGCATGAGCACAAGGAGCGAAAGGGCGGGGCACCTTTTAGAGAGGGGAAGATAATAGAGGATTTGAAAGATAAGATAAGGGAGGTTGATTAAACAGAGAACAGAACAGAATAGAATAGAAATAACAATTTAGGTACTTATATGTAGAGAGGGAGAGAGAGAGAGAAAGAATAAGCCTTGGGCTCCTCTCAGTATTTTATCATGTACACAAATGGTTTCCCAACAAATACCAAATGTCAGAGGCCCTTAAAGTAGACAGAAGCCAGAGGCAGCATTAGTGTCTTGTATGTCAGCTTCCTGGACGATCCCCCTCAGTCTGCCCTATGCTTCGGCTAAAGCCAACCCACAGACAGAAGTAATGAAAGGCCTGTAATAGATCTGCCTGCAGAGACATGCAACCAGACAGTAATGGTTAGATTCACCTACAAACATAAACCCCTACCCTGTGGGCGAGACTGCAGAGACTTGAGATTGTACCTCAATGGTCACAACATCTGGGCTAAATTCATTGTGAATGCATCTTTCATTTTATGACCAATGTTACTTTCATGTAATCCTGAGGAGTGTTGCTGTGATGATCCACACTGTAGTTAAAATACAGTGTACACAGGCGGTAGAATGTTTTTAAGGAGAAAGTAGGCCTATCAACAGGAATAAATGATCAAACTTATCTTCAGGGGAAAAATACGTCGATAACAGCTTCAGAATTTCGATGTCAATACATTTTTGATTAATCGTCCAGCCCTACAGTAATGTCTTTTTGTGTATGCCTCCCTCCCTCTGTCAGGACAATTCCATGTCAGGATCAGTATAGTTACAGCCCAGAGGCAAGGTCAATATTTTCAACAGCAGTGGCCAGTGATTTCCGAATTTGCTGCCCATCATTTGACCCACATTTAACACTTCCGGCAGGCGACTAGGACATTAGTGTCGCTTTTGTTACACTAATGAGTTTTTCACATGAATCCATGTATAACCAATAACAGCAGCCTAATGGCTATCTGTGAATATTCACAACAACAACAACAAACAGGGTTTTCCTGGGATGTTTATGAAGGTAAATATGGTGCACATGTAAAAAATACTCACACACATGTGATCTGAATTTGAAGTCCCACAAAGAAAGAAAAAACACATGAGAGCTTGTACAAAAAAATCGGAACTTTTAAGTTGAAACTTGTTGAAAATGTGTAGATTGATATTTACATTACACAATCACAGATGCAAACTTGTAATGCAACATTTACTCATATTAATTTTTTTTTTTACATTTTTCATTTTCCATCACAACCACAACTCAGTGATTACAACCTCTTGAATCTGTCACTGCAACTTCACATACTGTATGTGCTTTCTCGCATCACGATGTGGCCAATCTGCACGCCTCGACTTTTACAACGCTTCTTGCGATACATTTGGTGCAAAACTAATTTGTACCTGTGGACTTAGGCTGGGGAGCTCTGAGCCAACAGGACGGGGAAAGCAGGGTTTCTATCGCCAGATGAGGGACAACTCTGTCCGGCTTATTTATGTAGCATGGAAGCTTGGTGGAATAGCAAGCTAGCATTCCCTAACTAACCAGCCAGCCTGCTTCTAAATAAATACCATTAAATTATCTAAAATTAAGCTTAGCGTTAGTTCATGCAGGACACTGAAGTCATACGCCTGCTAATTGAATAATCATTCCTATCAGACACACACCAATCACAGCCATTCTCACATGAAGATGGTCCATTTATTTATTTTTATACTTTTTAAGGCGGTCCATTTAAATGTCTCCCTCCTCACTGATCCCTGCTACACTGACGCTGCTTCACTCACTGCTGCTGCCGCTGACAACGCTTTGCCTCCCCTAGTTCAGAGTCCTAACCTGACTCAAAGTTTAAAATGGTTTTCAATGTCTTTCTTTTGGCTCACTCTTGTATACAGGGGCTTTCTGCATGGCGCTCCCTGTCTCAGCTTAGCATGCTGCTCGGCTGGTCCAGGGAGCATTATCAAGAGTGGAGCCATCAACGCCAAGCATAACTGCATTTCCATTTGTTGCAATAAATTGTTATATCTATGACGAGAGTGTTCCTGACTGAACCCTTTTTTAACAATCAAACTGAAACACTGAATCGGCAGCAGGCGGTGAGCCACAGACGGACCGTCATCATAGATGTTGCCTGTGTCGGGTGAATTTAACACCTGTTAACAGACAACCTCAGCAAGTGGGACTGTTGATAGTTTGAGGAAAACAAAGTAACTTTGGTTGACTTGACCCTTAAGCCTCCAGTGTGTTAAATATTCAGCATGTGAAGTGCTGAGGTTGGCAACAACACAGCAGAGTTTTGTCCTTGTGCATAATGGCCCCAGCTCAATGAAATGAAAAGAAATTCCTTAAGACTACTTGTTTTTTGTAAATTCTGTAGATTATTTTTTTATTAATTTCGGATGCTTGATCTTAAGTCAGAGGGAACATGTAGGAACTTTCTGATACTTACAGTAGGAACGCATATTTGGTGGGGGGTTTAGGTGTCCTTCCTCAAGAAAATGTAACGTTTTTCAACAAAAAAAAGCAATTTCCCCATACATTTTGTGTCTCTTTTTGGTCATTTGTGTTTTCTTTGGGGTATTTTGGGGTCTCTATGTAGTCAGTTTGTGGTCATTTTGAGTTTTCTCACATCATTTTGGACCGTTATTATTACCATATCTATAGTCTATATCCTCGACGTTCCACTTCCGGGATTGCTCCGTTGCCCAATGTCCATTGCTTTGGGCTTCCTTTGTGAAGTTCCTTCTCTGGTGGACTATGGTTAACTGCTCCTCAGATCTCTGCAGGGTAAATCCAGACAGCTAGCTAGACTATCTCTCCAATCTGAGTTTTCTGTTGCACGACTAAAACTATTTTTGAACGTACACATGTTCCACCAAAACAAGTTCCTTCCTGAGACTATTTAGCAGAGGCATCGTGGCTCCGTGCGGTGCTTAGCACATGACGATTGTGATTGGTTTTAAGAAATGTCAATAAACCAGAGCACGCTTTTCTCCCATCCCAGAATGCCGTGTGGACTGGACAGACCTTCCTCCACAGCGCTGTGGATCACCGTCTGAAGGGACGTGCATGCGCATCTGCATTTGTCGAAGCAGCCAATAGGAACACCCTCTCTCTGAAATGACCTGTGATTGGCTAAAGTCTCCGGTCACGAGCGAAGATCATCTAAAACCTGAAAACAGAGTTAAGAGGAGGTGCCGAAGTCTAGTTTTCTCTCAGACCACTTGAATTACAATATCCTGAAAGGTTTTTATGGCTTTTTTAGCCCAATGCCAAAAAAAAACAACTGAACTGCCTACCCAAGCTTTAAAGGGTAACTACTGTTTTTTTTCCACCTGGACCCTATTTTCCTATGTTTTTGTGTCTAAGTGACTGATGGGAACAACAATCTTGGCTTGGTCATTGGTCCAGTATTAAGAGAGATCGCTGCAGTCGGCAGTCGCAAACAAGCTCCAATATAAGTTAATAGGACAATTGTCCAGCTTGTATTTACCTTCACAAAAGTGCTCGTTTTGCCGCTGACAGGCTCAGATTAATATTCTAAGTGTCTGACAACATTATGGAAAGGATTTCTGAGGAGCATGACCTTTCTGTTAAAGAGTAAGATCAAACAACAAACAAAATTGCGTTCGCTAAAGCCACCAGACTCCATGTAAATAAACAGTAATTTTAGCATCGTAAAATACACTTCATTCAAAGTCAACAGAAACAAAATAAAACGATGAAAAGTTGTTTTGGGTCATTTTTCCACTTTTCCAGCCATCATCAACTCATAAACACATCGTTTACCGATTTACATGTGAAAATATGTTAGCTCTATACACACTAAAATTATTGATTTTTTAAATTGAGTCTTGTGGGTTTAGCGCTAGCGACCTCAGATCTGTTTCTGGTTAAACAGAAAGGTCTTAAAGAGGTTTTAAAGGTCTATCTCTGTAGGGATCCTTTCCATAATGTTGTCAGACACTTAGAATATTAATCTGAGCCTGTCAACGGCAAAACGAGCACTTTGTGAAGTTAAATACAAGCTGGATAACTGCCCTATTTACTCATATTGTAGCTTGTTTCGCTGCTGCCGACTGGAGCGATCTCTCTTAACACTGGACCAATGTCAAAGATTGTTGTTCCCATCAGACACAAAAACATAGGAAAATAGAGTGCAGGTTGAAAAACTGTAGTTACCCTCTAAGTATTAAAAATAAAAGTATCAATTAATTATGCAGAACAGCCCTAGGCTGATTTCAGTCTAAAACAAACACACAGGCTGAGGTGTCTGAATGTAACCTCTGGATAACAAGCAGTGCCACTGCAAGTATAGCAAGCTAATGATATCAGCAGCTAAAGGCCAACGCACTCACACATACACAGAAAGGGCGTGGACAAAATACCAGTAACACCATGTAATAATACAGTCAGTACATACCAATAAGGTGGAGATCATGGGTTTTCTTGTTTGTTAGTGTTATTGAGGATTACATTACTGTATGACAACTGTATGTTTTCTTAAAGTAGTTTTCCTCTCGGCACTCTGCATATCTATATTTTTTCGTCACATTATTCCACGTAAAATGTTTGTGATGCAGCAGTGATTCAGGCAGTGATGCTGTAAATCCAAATGGCAAAGGCAGCTATACAAGCGAGCCATTAAGCTGAACATCAGGTCTGACAATTACCGTTATCAACATTACCATGACAGTCAAAAGTGGAATGGGTACTCTGTGGAGCAGACGTCAGTTAATTTCGGACACTGGGCATAAGTCTCCAGGAGGGAGGTGAAGTCTATCCACCCACAGCCTGTCCTCATTTGACTACATCTCATCTCATTTTAGGAAAGTTATACTTGAGGCAGAGAAGAAAGGAAAAGTTTGTAGTTTAGACTCTGCCACTTTGTTTAAAATAGCAGCAGCAGAATAGACAGCTAATCAACAGCCTGTTTGCTACATTGTTTTGCTTAATGAGGGAAAGACTATTAATAAATGCATTCAGAATGACATCATCTCAATAACTCAGTCACTCTGTTATTTCAGTATTTGGTGCGTGCCAGGTGGTAATTGCAGATTCCTCACTCTGCACAACAGTTCATATAAGTGATCTAAATATGCATGCTGTGGCTACACTTTGTTTATAACAAAAATAAAGCGATAGTTAACATTTTCCATTTTCAAAGCCTATCTTACCACAGACTATGCAACAGTGTTATTTGTATGACCACAGAAGTAACACAGGCAGTAAACATTTTGACAGCAGGTAGATGCTTAGACAGTCTTCAATAAGATCCCATGCAGATATTTGTAAAATCAGGACTAAAATAAATTGCTGATAGTGAGATAACAGGTGATTTTTTTTTTACTGCTTCTCTACCAAGATATCCATCCCTTCATTATCTCCAGTTGTGTTTGTAGGCAATTTAGAAATGATTTGATCAATTTAGAATAGACTGCTGGAAAATGTTGCCATTTTATGTAAACAAATTACGCACATCAAGGCAAAAAACATCCACACATACATCTCACATGAGCGGCCTAAAAACCCTAAGGTTACCCATCTGTAGTGATAGAACAGAAACAAAACAAGCAACTGTTAGGAATCTTTACTTGATACATGTTAAAACAATTAATCAACAACCACATTTTGGCAACCTACTATTCGTATTCATAGATCAATGAATTTCCATCAAAAATCCACTTTTTAATCAATTAATGGTTTCAGTACTGTGATAAAACACCAAGTGATCATGAACACACAAACAACAGATTACATAAAACTCCTACAATGGGACAAAATAAATAAAATGTATACTCAGGGTTTCCCCCAGTGTATTGCAAGCCCGGAGGCCTCAGCCACTGGGAATTATTTTGTAATGTATTTTTAAGACATTTATTAAATGTCTTTAAATTATTTGGCTCGGTTGGAAACTTAGACGTAGTTGTATATTCAAATCTCCAGTTAGCTTTCAGCACCGACTTAATGTACGGCCCTATGGAATCTTATAACTTTTTAAAATTCTGAATTTTGCGATCCTGTCCATCATTCTGTCATCACTAAAACGACTGGGCTCTACATTAATGCTGCCATCAGTCTGCAGGGTTTTTCCTGACTCAGAATGGGCATTTGGGGGGACACATATCAAGCTGAGGGTCCTTCCCAGGAAATATTGAGTGCCAAACACTTAATTTCCTGCATTCTGATACATTTTTGAGCACCAATTTATGTTGGAAAGATCTTTAAGTAAAGGAAAACCCAGAACTCAGGAGGCAGGTGACAATTCAAAAATACACAGTACAATAGAATATAATGCAGTAAGGGGGCTTTTAGATTAGGGACCTGGGCCAGGTTCCGAGTACACTTGACCCCAAAGTCCAGTCCGTTTAAACACTGTGTACCATACCCGAGAGTTGGTCGATCCGAAAAACAAACGTAAACCACAGCGAGAAATTTTTAACCGGTTATAAATCTGTCTCAATTCAATCCTAATGCCTCTATATCAGCAGCGGCTACTCCTCTCAATGTTTTTGCGCTTGTAAATTTTCCTTTGGCTCAGACTGAAACCTCTTTGGGGGGGCGCCAAAAATTCCTCTATGCAAGAAAAACCCTGATCTGTGACTGGCCCCAGCCGGGCCATCGTCGGGAAAAAAAAGACACTTGCCACCGGGCTGAACAACTTTTCTGGGGGAAACACTGCAGGGTCATCGAAATGAAAATGAATGTAAAAGTCAGCGCTGCCGTCGTGCGGCAGACTTAAGTTCTGGCCAGTCTCTGTATCTTTTAGATGCAGGTCAGGGATGTATATCGGTGATCTTCCTCTTACGGTAGTTGAGAACCAGGCTGGAGGCGGTGAGTTGGGAGGCCTGGCCCTTCTCCCAGCTCTGGAAGCTGTTGAGGCCACTCTGCCCCGACGTGAACAGAGCCTTCTCCAGGCAGTCCAGACGCTCCACCAGCGCAGACGTGTCCTCGTTGTAGACATTCTGGGAGGAGTCCATGTTCCGTCTGAAGCGACCGATGAACGTCTGGACGATGACAATGTGGACAGTTTGCCACCCATTAGATCAGAAGACAAAGACAGCACATGGGTTAGGATTGGGCATCGAGAACCGGTTCCAACTTGGAATCCTTTCAAAAATTACAATTGCAATGGAATCGTTATTTGAATGAAATCGTGGTTTAGAATCTGATCATCGGTTCCAAATTCAACACAAGCAACAACGTTTTGGTTTCCATAGCAACCACCTTACCTCCAGGCGCTAGTTGTGTTGCAGCCATGGAGCACAGTAAGCTGCGCTCTAAAGTGTGGCTTTATTTTACGTTCAAAAAGCCTGGTAAAACTGTAAATCACCATTGTATCAACGTTATTATGAATACATGTGTGTCTAATCGCAATTTTTTTCTACATAAATCGCTGTTTCTTTGTTTAACTGCAATTAATTGCAGGGCTCCAGACTGCGACCAAATGGTCGCATTTTGCGACTAAAATTTGAGAGTGTGCGACTGAATTTTACATCCAGTCGCACATGTGCGCCCAGTAAATTTGCCCCTTTTTTTACACGTTAAACGTCGAAATTTTAGTACCTGAGAGCGCGTAAGCTCAAGCTTATCTGTCCTCTCTGAAAATTGAGAGAGAGCGGAGCTCTGACACAAACACACACACTCGCACGCATACATAGCTGCGGACGATGCAAACTACGTCGGCTCTGCAGTTTTGTTGAAGTCACAGTGAGTCGCGGAGATACCGATAAAGTGGTTTCAAGTGTGGTTACAGTTTTTCAAAACGTCACGCAGACAGCGTTTGCTGCGATATGATATTAATGGAGAGCCGAAAGCGGTGCTGTTGACGTTACACTTCCTAAGCAGTACAACGGTGGTTTCTGAGCCCTGGGGACTGACTGACAGGCTGAGGTTGTGAGGCAAGGCAACTTGATTTCTACAGCAGCTTACAGCAACAAGGCAATTCAAAGTGCTTTACATGAAACATTAAAGAGCAATTAAAAACGGTCATGAAAATAAATAAATATACATTTTTTTTTTTCCATGACAATGATGGTGCTGTCAGTTAACCTATGTTGCATCTTCAAAAGTGACACTGAATTTGAAACAGCACATTGTAAGTTCTGCATCTATTATCAAAGTATTTATTAGTAATACAGTGGACATTAGTAGAAATGTGAATATTTGGTTAGCATGTTGATTTACGGTGTGTGCCCCTAAATTTTCTGATTGCGCACCTAAAATTTTCAGTTGGGGGCCACTGTGCTCCTAGTGAAAAAAGTTAGTCTGGAGCCCTGAATTGCTAACAATAGCTAAGGTCCTAAGGTGTATAGCTGTTGATTGTAATTGTCAGAAGTAACAGGCAAATATATGTAGCTTTCTGTCTAATAAAGGTAACACAGATTCATTGCCTTTACTGTACGCAAAACCAATCATGCTTACTGACATGCAAATCCCCCCCCCCCCCCCCCCCCCCCCCCACAGGCCCATTCTGAATCAGGAAAAACCCTGTTAGGGTGTGTAAGGCTATGGAGAAGTCTTACAGTGTGCAACAACCCTCTGTTTCAGTTTGATTGTCAGACAATGAGATTAGAGATAGTCTGCCTGGTAACAGCTGCACCAGACAACCAGTAGTCTGTCATGTGTTCTGATCTGATTGCACCCCCTAGTTGTAATGTAGTAAATAACACTGGCTGCCTGTTTGTTTTGAGTCGGCATTGTGTCTGTGGGTCTATGACATTTTGTAGCAAAGCATCTGGGCTGTTGAACAATGCAAAACGTGTTCATATTAAATGTGGCCACACATTTATTAAGAATCTAAACGTAACTATCAGCCACACAACATGTGTTCTGTACAGAATAAGCCTTTAAATCAGACAAATAGTAGTTAAAATCCCTCCAATTCAAAATCTATATAAAACGTCACGTTGAGTTGATTCTGAACCAATCAGCTGTTAGATCAGCTGAGAGGCCGGCGTTTCCCCAGCATGCCCTGGGTCCGCCTGGGTCTTGCAGTCAGTGAAAAGCAACTGCGCCGCCTGCATCTCAGAACTGCGGCAGCCTTGATCTGGTGAGGTTACCGACCTCGTGTGCATGACGTCAGAGCAAGTCAAGATCAAGTCGGACACAAATCTAACCGGCAAACATTGGGCGGCGATCGCTGGTGATCGATTTTGGGCAGACCTGGCTCATCTCCAATGAGCCTAGTGTTTGGCTAAGTCCTGGATCTTCGCAATCTTACCTACGGCACCTTTAATGGGGTTTGCAGAGACATGCTGCGTTCTTGATGAAGTAAATAAATCATTACGACATGTAATATGCATAACAAGGACCCATGTGGAATTTTAATATTCATTACATGTTAGTGGTCTTTCAGTGTAGACCTGGGTACTAGTATAAACTGTTTTCATACCAATACCAACGATGAGCTTTGACATTCAATCATGTTTAATTAACTCTTGTGTTGATGTCTGTGCACGTTGTTCACCTGCAGCAGCGTCTGTGCGATCTCGGAGTTCTCTGGGCTGTCGAAGTGCAGCATCTGGGACCCCAGGCCGTAGTAGTAAGGCCCCATCTTATGCAGATCCACCACATTGGGGTCAGCGTTGAACACCGTCCTCCAGCCCTCTCTGTACACCTTCGGAAGCTCCA
This sequence comes from Zingel zingel, assembly GCA_023566125.1. Classification (NCBI taxonomy): domain Eukaryota; kingdom Metazoa; phylum Chordata; class Actinopteri; order Perciformes; family Percidae; genus Zingel; species Zingel zingel. The sequence continues at coordinate 25,342,129 of CM042320.1, forward strand.
CTGACAACACTCTCCTCTTCTTCTCGTACAGACCCTTGGACAGCCACAACGGAAGCTCCATCTTTGTACCCTGAGATGAAGAAAATGGACTTCAGAGTTGGAGTAGTAAGATTTAAGATTTATTTTATAAGGACAATGCGGATGAATCAACATTTCTGAAAATGTGCCAGTGTTAGTCAGATAGCTAATTTTCAACTGTAGTCCTAGTTACCCAGCATGCATGTCTTTATATATCACCCAAAGGAAACCCACACAAACACAGAAAGGCCCTGCCCGGGCCAGGGATCGAACTCTACAGTGCCTACTTGCTGTGAGGCAGCAGTGCTAACCACTGAGCCACCGTGCCGCCCACAGTAGTTCATTCAGTCATCATAAAAACAATAATTATAACCTGTACTGAACTAATTTTCTACACTCCTGCACCACCTAGCCTATGCATAAGAAGCTAGGGCTGGGCAATATATCGATATTATATCAATATATGAGGCTAGAAGTGTTGTCTTTTCCTGGTTTTAAAGGCTGCATTACAGTAGAGTGATGTCATTTTCCAAACACACCAGACTGTTCTAGCTGTTCTGTTATTTCAACATAACTGATGATTATTTATCAAAAATCTCATTATGTAAATATTTTGTGAAAGCACAAATTGTCAACCCTACAATATCGCCACAATATCGATATCGAGGTATTTGGTCAAAAACATTGGGATATTTGATTTTCTCCATATCGTCCAGCTCTATAAGAAGCTACTCTTTTATATTTGTTTCTTATTCGGGTGCATGTTTACATACGAAAAGGAGCTTTACACACATTATCAGAGCTGAATATTTCATGACTGCAGTGTTATATTTTATGTAGTCTTGATTTAGGTGTTTATAGTGCTCATTTACATTTTAAAGGGTTGTAAATCTGGTTCTCCAAGTGAATTGTAGCAAACCAAAGTGAACTTTATTCAAATAAAACGTAATTTAGTATCTATCTAAATTGATCCTGTTCGTTTGTTTGCTGCTTTCATGGCTGTCCTAACGTTACAGCTGTAGCGTGCTGGCTTTACGTGTTTACAGGTATATCTGGTAACCCGGTCTGGCTGACAAACTGGGCAGTTGATAGCAACACACAGGCCAGACAGACATTTCAAAAGGAGAAAATACTGGCATTAGCATAGTTGTCAGAAAAGATAGTATTTCAACTTAGCATGTTTCCTTAATATCTGATGACGCATTAGTGTTATTTTTGGATTTACTACAGTAAATATATTACATATTGGACCTTTAATGCTGGGTCCTGAAAAACACAAGTGTATCTCGCTGCAGCCTGCGGGAAGGCGGGGCTTGATCCAAGTCAGTCATTTTTCTTTGCTTACGTCACTCCCCCATACACTGGAACGGACCAAGACAGCCTGGTAGCATTTTTTACTATGAAGGAAATTATTTGTATAAATGCCATGTTTTCATTTTGAATCTTTTAATTTTATTTGAAAATGTTATATCCATAAATGTAAATGATCTGAAAGAAAACTGAATATTCACCAATTTTGAGACTTATATTTTGAAACTTTAAAATGACAAATAAGAAAGCCATCTGGACTCTGAACATTTACAATTAACACCTCTTTAATGTAAATTTCATGCACCCCTTTTTCGTGTATGTATGTATGAATTTAATGTTTTCAATGTGTTTATGTATCTGTACTTGAATAATAAAGTTTTTTGAAAAAAACAAAAAAAAGACAGCCTGGTCGCAAAGCTGATATAGCTTCTTGTTTCACATTAGATAGAAACTGATGATGTAGGCTAAACACAAACGACATTTCATGCAACAGTGACGTTTACATGTAGTTAATGTAATTGGTCCAGTGTACTTTTTATAAAAGGGTAAAACTAATATATTACATACTCATTACATGCAAAGCGAGATATTTCAAGTCTGTATTTGTTATAATTTTGATGATTATGGCTTACAGTTTATGACAACCCTCATAACATTTTAATATTGTGAAAAGGTCCAATATTGTAGGCTCCAAGTGTCCCACTCTAATCAGCTAATTAATCCAAAACACCTGCAAAGGATTCCTGCTCCTCGGATATTCACCTTCACTCAGTGACCTGCACAGTAACATACCGAATTTAAGTATTTCAAAAGGTCGAACACACATACAGATGTCTAGACAGTAAAATCGCTACGTGATTACCGTTATATCCGAGGGTTGAAGTTGCATTTTAACGGCGTAGTGCAAGTTGCTGCTGTGGCTTAGCTGAAGCTAACGCAGCCTGAGCTTTCACGTTACAATATAAAAAAGGTGTTGACCGTTGACTTAGCTAGCACGCAAACAGTTAATTTACATGTCTACGAGCATGTTAGCAAACTACACCAAGAGACAAATACCGAGGAATATTGAAAGAAAGCAGGGGAAACTAGTACTTCCATACTTTTTAGCATTGGCTAATTAGCAACCTGCCTGCCATTAGATGTTAGCTTCCGAGATAGTTAGCAGCCATATATATATACATATCTATGGTTAGCAGCTAGCCCCAGACGTTCATGAAAACAAGGCTTTCACCAGAGCAGTCTTACGTTATTCCCGAACCACTCTTTTCATTTCAAAATCTGAAATCAAATGAATGAAAAATTACACGGGCCCGAATACAGTTCACTGTTGCATGAAATGTCGTTTGTGTTTAGCCTACATCAGTTTCTATCACTTAAAAGGGATATTTCACTGCTGGAAAGCTGAATATATCTTTAAATTGGGTCACTTATGTAGTATAAATGTGAAAAAAAATTGAAATTGAAAAGCCAGGAAATGTGTTTTTGGCTCATGTGGATGAAAGACAACAAATCCCAGAATGCACTTGCTTCGCTGCTCTGAGTACACTCCCAAGCCACGCCTACTGTTTACAGACAGACAGTGAGACGGTCAACTCAATTCAACTGTGTTTTATTGTCATTTCAACCATATACACGAAACACAGTTCACCGTGGCTCAAGTGGTTACACAATTCAAATATATAAAAACAACATACGAAACACATATGCTCCGTAAAGTTCAGCTAACACATACTAGCATTAGCGCTTGGTAGGCTGTAAAACACATTGGAGACGAGACAGCAGGTCTCATATTTCAGACACTGCAAAGTTATACATTGTTTGTCGGGCTATTTCGTTATTAAATTCACTTCTGATACTTTTTAAGCGAGGAATTAACTATATAAAGCTCAAATATGGGCCGTTTTACGAAAATCGATGGCTAATTGCAAATGGTAAGATGTGTCGGACTTTAGCTAGGAGCTCCACACAGTCTGACGAGAAAGTGGCAACCTGCATACCCAGTGAAAGTCACCGTTTCTTGGCTACTGGACTATCGGGGCTCCGCGGAGCTCCAAGCTAGGCTATGCGTCCCATTTAATCCTATGGGAAAAGATTGTTGCTACACTTTGGCATAACTTTTGTATATTTACAGTTTTAATTTCGTCACGCCACTGACATAACATATACCCCAAGGTCTTATAACGCTAACAATGGTGTCCGATTTCAATTTAATTATTTTTTGTGAACATTAGGGGTTTCGTTACCTGCAATCCAATGTGTACAGGTAGCGGCTAGTTAGCTTCATTTTCGGCGTAATTTGAGTATATTTACAGTTTGAATTTCGTCACGCCACTTGGTAGGCTGTAAGTTTGTAAGTGTGAGTTTCGTTGGTTGGATGTAGTCCAGTTTGTTGTCTAATGAGCGGACAACAAACACGATTTTGCCACCCGCAAACTCGTTCAACGTCCCCCGCTGATGATGTCCCTTTACCGGCCAGAGGCTTCGAGCAACACCGCTGGTCTCCATAGCCGGATGCACATAATTGTTGTTCTAAAATTTCCTTCGGGATGAATAAATCTATCTAAAGTTTTGATGCTGAGAAGCCACGCTACTCAAGGATTCAAGATGGCTGACACTCGTTTTGTTTCGTGAAATTTCGGAGAATGTCGCCAGTCCAACCCCCTACGGGCCGGTTGACAACATGCAGAAGTAGGTCATACTACTGGCTGTAGTCCATAGTCTCTGGGCAAAAAAGCCTCTTATGACGCAAAATGAAGATTTTTGCATCATCTGAGGCTTTTTTCCAGACCCTCAATACAGAGATCTCCCCTCTGTGGTGGGCATGAGGGAGGGAAGCACGGCCATTCAAAAATACTACCGGGTTACTACTACTGATACAAAGCGTAATGCTAAATCGGGAAGTATCCTTTTAATGTGAAACAAGTGGCTATATCAGCTTCGCTACAGTCTTGGTCCGTTCGAGCGTATGGGGAGTGACGTAGGCAAAAAAAATGACTGACTTGGATGTGGGCATGTCAAGCCCCGCTTTCCTGCAGGCTAAAGCGAGATTCGCCTCGAAAAAACATGACTGAATGGCGCGTTCGTAGCCTAGAGCATCAGGTGTGTGAAAACCTGGTGAAAACATGGAGGCCACAATAATTTGAGGCTGTTTTCTTATGCGAGCATACAAACAGCACATCGTCAGGTGCTTGTGTTATCTGCAGGACAACGAATGGGAAAGGCCACGGTTAAGGTGTTGTTGTTTTTTTATACATAGGCCTATTTATGAATAATTTGAAACATGTTATGTCTGTGTATGTTTCTCAGCAGAGGCGTTTGTCCACAATACATAAGTTTATTGTCAGTGAAATATGTTCAGTGAACCAAATTCGCCTACATCAAACGTCAGTTGTCAACAACTGTTAGCAAAATCTGGCTCGAGTTTTCCACCTCTGATTCCCAAGGGAAGGGGCGTGAATGATGACGTTTTCACTGGGAAAAACGTTTTTCCGAGGTCCATGAACGCACGGTAAGTATCTACTATGAACTGTAACGTCACTGACGTTGAAATTATATTGAAGTGAGTGTTATTTAATTTCCATTTAGGCAAGACAGCTTTATATAACGTTAGGCCTATAGCGTTAGTTTATATTGTATTGCTTTTATGTCCTTCACAATTGTTGCTGCATGGAAGCATATTACGTTACCTCCAGGATGATAAAAAAAAAAGTTCAAGTTGTTGGTAAGTAATAAAAGTGGTCATATTTTTAAGCTGTCTTCTACCACACGTGCCAATGCCAATACAGTATGGTAACCAAGAGTAACGTTAAAGTTAAACTGCAAAATAGTGAATGAGGTTTGGCGTAACTTTCTTTACACAACAAAACGACTAGTATCTGGGGTACCTTTAGTTGTATTTCTGAAAGACACTAAACAAATACATTGACAACATTGTAACTATTACGATGGCATTTTCTTTAGTAACTTTACCGACCTCGGGTATGTCCTGCGAGTCACTCGACTTCTCCAGAAATCCCAGCCGGGGAAAAGTGCACTCTGTCCGGATGGGAAGTCTCTCATGAGAGAGTACAATATCGTCGAGAGACAGGAAATTTTCCCCCATCCCCACCCCAGGTTGTACAGGTAGATATGACTGTGTATCCATTGTGTGCCCGAATGAGACCGAAAGTAGTAGCTTTAAATCAAGTATACGCTAAAAATACTGAAATCGTGTGCAGAGACCTCTGCTGTTGTGTTTACAAGACTTCTTCCTCCTTGCTATTTTGGCGCCAGGACCTGTTGACCAATCAGAGCGTTGCTGTCAGATCTAGAGCAGAGCAATCGATTCATTCTGAGTCGAACTGAGTCAAGAATATCTGTTGTCCGTGCTTCTACGATGTTTTCGCAAGGGGGTAAGCTTCTCCTCGGACCGCGAAGACCCTATGGCGCCATTATTATGCTACAAAACCATCACCTCCCGTTAGCATTCCATTGACTGCCATTCATTTTGGCGCCACTTTGACAGCGAATAACTTTACATCTGAAGTGTTTAAATACTCTATTTGTCCATTGTTTATTTCTAAAGAAACACGACAATGTATAAAAGGCTCCATTACCTTGTACCTCACGTTATGGCTCAATAGTAGACGTTTTTGTAAAAATAGGCTAACGATTGTGTCATAACCACGCGACTTACTGTCGCATAGTAGAGAAATTACCGTAAAGTACAGGAGAAGCTTGCAGGCAGTTTCGTCTCACATTAGCTGTTTAAGTGTAATTACTAATGTTAACTAGCATTTTGGTTAGCAATAATTAGCCTGTGCCTATGTCATCGCCTTACATATACCTAAGCTCTCCGTCTCTGCAATATTCGGAATGATTGAGATTTCACTTGGCACAACTACCAGAAGACTTACAACTTTCAGACACGTTGCTCACGGCACATTTACGTCGTCTCTCTCAGTTGGAGGCTGCGCAGTAACGGTAGCCATCACCGGAAAAGTGCTTCTAATGGCCTTCACTGGTCTCCGTCCAGAGCAACGGGATCTGTTGGTCCATTATATATATGTCAATGTGTTTTCCTGCATTATATACATGTTGCTGTTTTTAAAAAGAGTTATCTTGAAGCTGGTTTGAATTCAAATACAATATGTTGCATTAGGGAAAAAAGAATGCCCTTACTATAATTAAAACGTTTCCAACAGTGAAATTAATAACAAAATTAAATTCAGGTGCAATTACAAATGTAGCCCTTAGAGGTCAGAATATTACCATTCCAAATGTAAAGCCCCCTTGTGTGCTGTTACTTGTATAGAGTCATTGGTCCTGTTTTAGGAATGTTTGTCAGTCAGGAAGCTTTGTTAAATTGGAAAATGACAGCTAGCTCATACTGTAACCTTGTATTTTCCAATCTTTTAGGGTACCATCACTTTGCTTTACACGTTCCTGATGATATTTACATACTTTTACTTAAGTAACATTTTCAGTGCCAGACTTTTACTTGTAATAGAGTATTTTTTTACAGTGTGGTATTAGTACTTTTACTTAGGTAAAGGATCAGAGTATTTCTTCCACCACTGCTTATAATGCACTTATAAAGTAAAGTTTATGAAAAGGCTCATGATATACAGTACGTTCCCAACTTTACCGTCCATCTTTTTTCAGGAAATAGACAGTATGAGTGCCGAGCAGCCATTGTTGTGTCAACAGTTAACTCCCAGCTTGTCACATCTGAGGCAGTTTGTCGGTCAGCCCCTTTTAAAGACGACTTCCTGGTTTTAACCAGTGCTGGAATGGAACTAAGTACATTTACTCAGGTACGGTACTTAAGTACAAAATGGAAGTACTTGTACTTTACTTGAGTCTTTTCTGTTCATGCCACTTTCTACTTCTACTCCGCTACATTTCAGAGAGAAATATTGTACTTTTTACTCCACTACATTCATCTGTCACAGCTTTAGTTACTTTACACATTAAGATTTCTGCACAAAAGTAGTTTTAGTCGTGCAACAGAAAACTCAGATTGGACAGATAGTCTAGCTAGCTGTCTGGATTTACCCTGCAGAGATCTGAGGAGCAGTTAACCATAGTCCTCACAAATCCACCAGAGGTTAGAACGCCAACACAAAGAAAGAGGAAGGGGACGGACATCTGGGGGAAAAAAAGGGACATATGGCAGAATTTCCTGCAGCAACAGGGTAATCCCAGAAGTGGAAGGTCGTAGATATAAACTATATCATATCGTATCACTACGTTCATTCTAAGTGGAGGTGATGTGATGTGTAAACATTTAAGTTTAGTATTTTGGCAACTTAGTTGTGCCGTAGTACCTGAAAGCTAAGAATGCTGGGATACCTGTTGTACGTTGAACATGTTGTTGAAAAGTAAAGCCGCCTTCTGCTATATGCTAATCTGTCTCACGTGCATTATTTATAAGAAGTCATCACAATACATGACCCCCCCCCCCCCGACCCCCCCCCGCGCATTTACATGTTGAGAACTGTTGAGGAAATTGTTTTTGTTACAGATTTTTACAGCGGGGACATTTTTTTTTTTAAACAGCAGCTCCTTGCATCTCACAACTCTCTCGCCCTGGCAACAATTACTGGCATCCGACATGTTCAATAAGCAGTAGAAGTGGACAGTTTTACCCATATACTATACCTATAAACATGTCCTTTCAAGGCCTATTTCTTCAAACGGCATTCTGGGAACTGTAGTAAAACTAAAAACTAAGCTAAATGAAAGGATTTACACACAGGCTGTTTAGAGAAAAAGGATACCTCACATTCAATCCCCAAATAACCCTTGGAGTGTGTTGAACATTTCTGACTGGTGTAAGAGTGGAAAATAACTCAAGGGTGGGCTTTTCCCAATATTTAACTGTTACACCATGTCCCATTAATATACAGCTAAATGGTATAATACATTCTGTGTGTCTATAGGTCGGCAATTATCCAAGGATTAAGATGTTTCTGGGTCACAGAAGGAAAGTTAATGAAAATAGAGTCATCTAGCACATTTTATTCCACCATTTGTTTACAGTAGCTTTGTAAATGCAGTTTGTTTGTATGTTCATTTGTAGAAGTCTTCATACATCAGCTCTTGGCATTCTGAAGAGTGGGTAACACCTCACATGATTGGAATATTAAACAAATATTGTTAAATATGAACAAATGAATAAATAAGCCCCATCCAGTGGATCCACAGTGGGACTACAGAGTCCTTTTTCGGGTCTGAGTGGCTCGCGTCTCCAGTCGCAGTCAGCCAGACCTCCTCCAGCAGAAACACAATGTGGGGAACCGACAGTAGCATAGACCAAGAGGCGCCTTTAGAATCACACACGCAGAGACACATGCACAGAGAACACACACACACACACACACACACACACACACACTCTCTCTCACACTTGAGACTCTCACGAGAAAATGACTAATCATGATCACATGAAAAAATCTGGCAGATCTAAAAAGAAAGAACCCCAGAGAGAAGTTAGGTGTGTAATTTACAATATGTCATGTCGCCTCTCTGTAGCTGTAAACATCAGCAAAGTAAAGGGAGGACTGCCAGTCACACACACACACACACACACACACACACACACACACACACACACACACACACACACACACACACACACACACACACACACACACACTCCCACACTCACACACACACACACACAAACACAGGGAACATGGACATCTAGACTGTAAACATTTCAATACACACACACACACACACACACACACACACAGCCCTCTACACTGACCTTTCACGCTGTCACACACAAACACACACACACACACACACACACACACACACACACATATTAGGCTTCAGCAAAAGCTATGTTGTCACAGTTCCAAGCTCAGACACACACACACACCATACACACATAGTGTACATACACATACCGGGTGAAGCCTGACACTGGAGCATCCCAAACACACACACATTACACAGTATGAGCGAAAACTACACTCTCTCCCAATCAGAACTGAGCATGCTCAAACTCTTCCTCTCCACCCCCAGTCCATCTTTAGATCCCCCCATCTCTATTCTGTACATAGACAAGCTGACATCCCAGTTTGTTTGTTCTGTGTTCCACCATCCCTCCCTCCCTCCCTCCCCGCCCGCCCTGGTGTGCACAAACCAGATCTAAGAAGCATTTTGGGGACTTTCGGATTTGAGTTATATTGGCGAGGAAGGGTGCAGAACTGAACTGCTTTGAGTGGACGTCACCGAGTTGGAGTCCCATTGTGAGATGAGAGGCCCCACCAAATCATTTCAAAGGTCTGATCTCAAAGCAAGCTTCTGCAGCTTAACAATCGTCAATCGCTTGGTTTCCTCCTCCTCCTCTTTCTCATGCTCGCCGTCTCCCTTCTTGCTCGTGTGGTTTCCTTCATCTTCCCTCCTGTCCCCTCCCTGCTCTGCTTCCTCTCCTCTCCTCCAGTTAAGGCCATGGGGGGGGGGGGGGGGGGGGGGGGGGAGCTGGACACTAAAGACTGACAGGCCTGGATCCAGATACAAGATGGAAGGCTAGCTGCTGGAGGCCTGCGAGAATCCTGAGCATGTCAGGGAGGCCGATGAAGCCCTTTAAGGGGACTGTTAGCCTGGAGAAGTGGGAGGGGGACAGAAGGAAGGGCGGGCGGGGGGACGGGGGGGTAAGCAGTTTCTTCAGCAGATGTAATAATGTCTGCCCTTTAATGTGTATGATGGTTTGGACAGTCACGATTTCTGGGTTCAGCTCACAAGGAATAATTATCTTGGTTAGGGATGATGGATTCTGTCAGGATAAGTACGTGTTGATCACTTTGATTGTTTCATCTGATTTGGTTGCGTCTGTGTCCAGATATCCATGGCAGGACCACGGGATGTCCTGGAGACAAAGAGGAGGAGGGATGGGGCACAGACAGACAGACAGAGAGAGAGAGTTGGAAAATGATGCATGACTTGTAGTTATATATGGTTTTTCAAGCAGTACATCAATAGATGGAAAATGGCTTTAGTGGCTTAGATGACAATAATTTGTGTAATTTTACAGATACACATTGTATAGAGCTCGACAGTGTGGTCCCAGTTCAACATACTTATTTTATTTTACCCTAAACCTAAGTAGTTTTGGTGCCTAAACCTAACCAAACTGCGACCCTTTCACTATCAGTGACCACATGTTTAAAACTGTGATTGTTACATTTAGGCCGGCTACATACTGGCTGCGTGGCGTGAGCGTGTCAGCTGCGTGGCGTGTCCGTTTATATTTCGGCTCCCATGTTAACAGGTTAGAGGTTACACACTGCCTGCTTGACACGTACGTCTCAGGTGCGGGTTGAGCGACGCCGAAAACGCGTGCATGGTAGAAATAGCTAGAAATGTTTGAAAGTCTCTAGGTTTTGGCATAAATGCAGATATAAATGTAATTTAAAAAACAAAATTGATTTTCTAATATTGCACCTGTCAATAGAGAACGAAATATTCTGTAGCATATTTTGCCGTCAATACTGTCAACGTTGTCTTTGCTGTAATCAAATCAGTATATATTTATGTTTAACATGGTATTTCATTTTATCAATGGGAAACATACACGTGTACAGACAAGGCTAGCAGCAGCAGTACCGCGTCAGACACGTTTCTGGTGTGTAAAGACATAGAAAAATCCACGCAGCCGCCACGCAGCTGACACGCAACAGAAACACCACGCTCACGCCACGCAGGCAGTGTGTAGCCGGCCTTAGATATGA